>JACXGI010006584.1:0-29572 GCA_016801175.1 Esox masquinongy
GGGGGGGGGGGGGCGTACGTGCAGGTAAATCAAGACCTCTAAGTATCTGTGAACGTATTCAGCGAATCAAAGTGATTTTGATCAAGAGTGCCCAACTCCAGCTGCAGACGGTTGCTGTCATGCCGGGCATTCATCATCAGATGGGGGACATCCGCCGGTGCCGTGCAGATGACGTGACTATGTGGAGGTCAGGAGGGAGGGGTGGTAGTAGGATAGGTTTAATCCATTAATGAGCTCCTTCAGTACTCATTTTGTCGACGCCCATTGTAGTAGTCTAGAAGACGTGCCTCTAGTCAGGTAAATCTTTGTTTCCAGTTGATGTCATTACCCTAACCACTCCCTCTCATTTCAGGTGTGTGGGAGTGGCCGTGTGTGTCTGTGCGTGTAAACTAATATGTGCTCCCACACACGTACACTGTCTCATTAACACTCCAATGTCACCCACTGTATATATACTCATGATTCCCTGATAGTATCGGGCCTCTGAAAGAGAACCGTAATGAGTCTTGCCAGAGAGAGAGATGGAAAAGGTGGGCAATGGCGGGGGTAAAAGAAATAAGAGGTCCTGTATGACCACGTCTGTAGAGGCGTAGACACCACCTAAGGTCTCAGGGTCTTTTGGTATGTTGGAGGTTTTAGGCAGCCTAGCTGCACCCACTCACATGGAGAGAGTTAGCCCAGCTTACTCTCATTACCAGCGCATTAGCAGAGAGTGTGAGGTTGCGCAGGTGTGTGTGTTTGTGAGAGAGGGCCCTCACTTGTTATTCAGTCTCTGTGCTCAGGAATGAACTATTACCATATGACTGAGTGGGTCACCACAACAATGGAGCGTTTAAAAATTAACAATGTGTACAAAAACACAAAATCTACCTCACTAATGCCAACCACCAGCCCTAAAGACTGGCAGTGAGGTTGGAGGTTTACACAGTAGGACAAGGAAATATGAAGAGAGAGGAAGAAGAGATAAGGGGAGAGAAAGGAGAAGGATATGTAGGGAAAGGGGGAACTCTGATGTATCAGGATTTAAATTAAATCGGTCTAGCCAATGGTGATTCCTGTTGATTCAAGTTGTACAAAGGAATTGTAATTGCAAATCAGCAAATAGTTTTGACAGCTAGCAGGGAAGTTAAGTTGAACATAATCTTAAACCAGAACTACAAAGTAATGTAATTGATCAGCTTATTTATTAAGTTCTGTGTTCATATATGTTGAGAGAAGATAAAGAAATCCAACATTGAGGAGAAGAACCAGAAGAAGGAGTGTACCATTCTCCTTCCAAAATGTGAATGACGCTAACACCTGTGAAACAGTAATTTGTCCAATTTTCCAGTGATAAAATACAATCACCAGAACCACTACTGCTCTTATAATGAGCATCTCATTCAGTGCCAACAGATTCTCTTGGTTTACACACACAATCTTTCCACAAGAGATTAGGTATGGCATAAAAATGTAGTATTTGAGTGTCTATTGTGCATGTTTATCTAGGTGGTACAAACCCAGAATGCTTATTGGCTGAAAGCCTTGTTATATGACATGACATGACATGCCATGGGTGCTTCTTTTTTTTTTTTTACTGTACTCTAATTGTGCAGGTATCTGGTTTATAATAGCAATAAGGCATCTCTTACCATATTTATATTACCAATATACTACAGCTAAGTGCAGTATCCGGGCACTGATATACTACTGGCCATAAAAACACTAACAGACTATTGAGGATAATTCTGGGAAATATTAGACTTCCCTGATGGAGGATAAAAGGATGCTTTCATAATGGAAACCTGACCCTCGTACTTGTAAGTCCAAAACAATGTGTGTTTGTGTGTCTTTCTCTCAGTGTGCAGCCCGGTCGACGGTTCTGATTACGTTGTGGTTCTTTTGAATTGAATTGTGGAACGATTTAATTAGATCAGAGTTCTGAGACAAAGAGAAATATTGCTCCCAGTTCCACGAGACTTAGGGAGAGTTAAGGGATAGTGAGAGTCTTCTTTTTGTGTTGAGGGAGGCATGGAGGGGGAAATGAAGGAGTTATAGGAGGGAGACATGGGAGTTAAACGGAGGGAGACAGAGGGAGATGAGAGGGAGACAAAGGGAGACGGGAGACAGAGGGAGATGGGAGACAGATGGAGACAGAGGGAGACAGAGGGTGACGGGAGGGAGACAGAGGGAGTCATCAACTTTGTCCTGGTTTTACTCACTGGTTTATCTTGTCGTAATACTCCCAGTTCAGTATCCAAAATAATCAAGCTTTTCATAGCCATAACACAATCCAACACACTTTAATCAATGACCATTACACATTAGTGTTTATGGCAGATTTTTTCATGAACTAATTATGTTGTTCAATAATCTCCTTGATAGCGGTGTGACCTGCTATAAGCCAAAGGGTTAATTTAGTGTGTGTGTGTGTGTGTGTGTGTATATGTGTGTCTTTCCCTTTATAACAAAGTTATATCCACCATAAAAACTGACGTGTCATGATCAGTTTGTTGTGTCGTGTTATGTCTCTGTGGAAGGACAGTGAGTAATGAAAAAGATGGACCAGTGAAAAATGAAAGCAGGTCAAAGTTGACGCCTCCCTTCCAAATTCAATGATCTCTTTCTATCTCTCCCTAACTCAAAGCATTACTTATCTGTGACTCAGTCGAACTGATTTCACAGTTCCCCAATCCAACTGAAAACAACCACACCAGAGAAAATGATTTGGCAGAGCAGCACATTGGACAGCGTCATCTGTGACATTTCCCTCAGAGAGCCTAACCAAACCCTCTTACTGACATTCCCCTGACAAACATTTATCTATATCAGGGGTATGGTGTGCATCACTGTGTTAGCATTTACAATGACGTCCAGTGAGCTGCGATGGTGGAATCAACTAAATGGTCCAGCAAACAGTACTAATCACATGCAGGTAATTCCTGGTGGAGAACTGAAGATATATACTTTACAATTAGCTTTGTATAACTGTATTGTGCGTTAGATGGCTGTGTTGGTCTAGCGCCCACCCTAATTGTCCGCTGGTATGTGGTAGTTGTACTGGCTCTAGGCAGTGGGCTTATCAGTGGCTAGGTTAATTATCCATGGCGAATTTCTGGTTGTAAAGTGGACACAGAGACGCAGTGTCCAGGAACAGGCCTTTATGGGGGATTAGAAGACTATGGGGTCGGGGTGGTAGCGAAGCAATGTAGGTTGAGATTAGGACATTCCTATTCCTGACCACTTAAATCATTTACATGTGATTACCTCTGCTTGACTGAGCACAGCCAGGGTTAAAGGTACGCTTATGTCGAGGTGTAGGGTCAAGTTATGTGGGCAAGTGGGTGTTTGATTTACGTCCCATTGTAGGGATTGTCCACAATGCATTATGAGGACAGAGGGTCTGTTTCCCTCAGCCCTGCATAGATGTCCCATACCGACAGATGGCACAACATCTAACTTACAATAGCAATCTTCCTGAGCCTCACAGACATACACCGCACACCTGTATCGTAAAGGTTTTTCGACATAGCCACCCACAGAAGGATCTGAAACATATCAACAGATGCCACTTCACTAGGCCCTAAAGTGTGTCTTTAGGTCCTTTTAATTTGACTCGTATTAACCATGACCCACGTCCCATTGTGTTTCATCTTGATCACGCTGTATATTGCCTATACATTAGGATAATATACCGTAACACCAAAAGGATTAGCGTAATCTGCTTACTGTGCCATATTTATGGGGTTAGTGTTCATGGGTGGATAGCTATAGCCAAATCCCTTCGGGAAATCTTGCACTCCATCAGTCAGACCTGGCCTGTTAAGTTAAGTTCTGTCAGGGAGCCCGCTGGGTCAGGAGGCCTATCGCACCAAGGGTCTTGTTGCGTCACAAAGCTCACGCTTAGGATCTGAGAAGAGAAAGCTAATCAATAGCATCCAGTTCATCCAACTGGAACCACATTTTCATGTTCATCAAGTACTCTCAAATCTGTGAAGAAAGTATGTATATATTCCCATATGTTCCCACCAGCTATGTATTTCCACTGACTTGTTAGGGATTAAAAGCACAATGGCGTTGTAGGCTACACATAAAATGTAGTTTTTCACTTACATTTTCAGTTAGCAAATTCAATTCTAAATGTCACTACATTTTTTACTTTTATTTCTCATAAAAACTGTTAATAATCAATCAACTTTGGTCTTGGCACAGGAGCACAAGCCAACAGCTCACATATAACGTGCACAGGCCACTTGTTGAGATATCAATAGCTACTAATGGCAGCAATCATCACAGACCATTATTATCTGTTGGAAAGGTCAAGTTCATCAGTATGCACTTTAAACTCCCTAAGATGTGCATCATAAGTTATTAAACATCTGGCCTAATAAACTGTGCTCTTCCTTAACATAGTGTGGGAGGACCACAGAAATCTTCATGTGACTTCAAGTCAACTCCAACTAGTGGTTATAATATTAATGAGTTTCCAGCACCGTTCCTAACGTAATGCATTTTACAGACACAAAAATGGGCCTACTGTACCTTGTCGAAAACGAAATTGTCTGTCTGTAATTATAATTGTTTCCAACATATCCTGTTTCAATTACCCTGCTTGTGTCTTTCTGTACATGTCAGCTAATTAATCTGCATAAATGGTTGGATGGAAACTCGTCAATGATGACTGGAGGTCACTTTAAGGTCTTGGGTCAGCCTATGAATTGAATGACTCGTTTTTGTATGTCTGAAATTGACTGGAACTTCTGCCTGCTGTCTGAGTATAGCTACAGTTTGTTTGACCGGCTTGAGCCCAAGGTCAGAGATAATACCCACTCACAGACACAGTCTAGACTGAACTGAATTAAATATTTATAATATTCAGAGAAGATGAAACATTTAATCGCACGCACATAAACTCCAGTTACTTGTTTTAAGTGTCTGGGGCATTTACATAGCACAGTGGTTTTAGAAACAAAGACAATTAATCCATGGGCGTAATGGAAAACAGCAGTTAGTTGCTTAAGTGTGAATGGAGAAGCTTTGCCTATAGATAACATTAATATGTGCTTGTAGTCTGTTGCTTGTGTCTGACAACATGAAGACCAAAGAAGTGTCAATGCAAGACAAGCTGGCCATCAAAAAGCAGACAAACTGATTGGAGACATAGCCAAGACATTAGTCTTGTCAAAAATGTTTTTGGTACATTAAAAGAGACTTGTATTCTCAACAGTTTGTATTTAACCCAACACTACCATTTCTTCCGCTTCCCCCTTTTGCTTGTTTTTGAAGTTTTAAAAGTTGGAAACAATATTTCATCAATTTCGTTGACACATTTTCCTATACTGTTCAGTGCTTGTTTTCTCACCTTAACAGAAATAGGAACCATGTAGAATTTTACAAATTAGGACATTACAGATTGATTTTGCTTGCCTCAGACTGCCATTGTTCATTGATTTGCTTGAGGAGTGGATGATTATGTCTCTCAGTGATGCCAGTGGAAATGAGGGAGGATGTAGCTTTTCCATTTGACATCAGCAGCTTCTGTTGTTGAATATAAAGTTTGCATATTTTTGCAACAACAACTCCAGTTTTCCTGGGTCAGAAGGTGTAAAGGTATTGACTTGCCAAGTCATTTTCCAAATTTAAATCCATCTAAACATTTGCTGAAAATGACACCACAGGCAAAATTACCTCAACACAAACAAAATCTGAAGATTGCTATAGTTCAGAGAGTTACCAGAGAACTTACCTGACGCCGGGTGTGTCAATGAGTTGCAGACTTCTGGCAGTATTTGCATGCGAAGGATATGTGGCCAATTTGAACGTTATATTTATCTGTCCCAATACTTTTGGTGCCCTGGATTTGGGAGCTGTAGATAACATGTATTGTCCTTGGTAAATGGCAAAACCAATTTGTACATAAATAACCTAAAAAAAAAAACTAAGAATACATACTCCATAATAATTGTTTGATTCAAATCTTGGCTCCTTAAGGACAAGTTTTACTGTCCCAATAATTATTACCCGTATGCCTTGCCTTTTGGATTGCTTTGATGATGAGCTGTTTTGTGGATTTGTTGTCTTGTGTGGTTTGGTTGTCTGTTCTTGTCAAACTACACTTGATCTCAGCTCCATTGAAGGCTTCCATGGGCCAGAGGGAGAGCAGTGAGTTCATGGAGGCCATGTATTTGATTAAAAAAAAAGACAAGGATACCACCCCTTTTCATCTGGAGGAGGTTTTGTAGATTCATGAGGGGTTTGGAACATATAATTTCTTTGTGTATGTCATTGTTTCAGGGGCCCTTATTGAGGTGGTTTACGTTTCTGTTTGCTGGGCTCCTTCGGTGGCATAGTGATCTGTGTTGGTGGTTTGATGTGGTCTTTGGTTCTGGGTGTTGGTGAGTTGATAGCTGTTACGTTACCTACCAAAGTAAATAGCAATGGAATCAATGACAACCTAACTAAAATACTAGGGGATGAAAAATGGGTACTGAAACTCACTCATGGGGTTTCTCCGGAAAACATCAAACTACAGAAAACATTCCTTTCAAAGGCATCCACTAATATAAAATGGGGAGTAAAATCAGAAGTGTCATGTTGGCATGAATCTCTCATGTCAACTGAAGCACTGTGTTTGCAGTTAGAAACTCTCTGGATCTGACTATGTGAAAAACACACTGGCTAACAAGTTAACCAGCATAGGTGAAATCTAGTCTAACTAGCACCTCTCTTAAGGACTTCAGTAGTGACAATTTTTTTGAGATCTTAGTTCTAAAGTTGAAAGATAATACTCATTTACTGCATTACTATGCAGTTTAAAAACTCTAAAATGCTATTTGTCGAAAAGCAAAAGCAATCAAAAATGACTATCATTGTAAAGCATGTGCAAATAGATTCCCAATGACCCATAGAATCTGTGACTGTTGTCGGTTGTCATGATGAATTGCATAAACTCAGTTCTTGATTTTTTTTTTTTTAAATGAGTAAAGCTTTTCAAAAGGGAACTCACATCCGCCCGATCACAAGTGGTAACCGCTTTCCTAACCGTTCTCTGCTTCCTCTATTGCTTCAGCTCTACCTCAGCTTCATAACTGAGCGCCATTTCACTGTCTGTCTCATTAAAAGACGACTCTCTGTAAAGCAAAGTTAGGAAAACGTGGTAGCCGATTTTGGACATGCTAAAGTCAGGCTCCATTTAAGTTAACTACTTAATTCTAGCTGGTGGCTAGAGCTCTTCAAAACATTACTGCCAGCAACTAAGCTAACATGATTGACATCCATTTATTTGTTGTGAACTCATTCTCCATGTCCAGTTTTGCATGTTTGGATGATGTAGTACCATTTTAAAATTGCCATTTGCTAGCATTTAGGAAAAATATTATTAGCAGCATGAGGTACTTTGTTACTTTGTTTCAGGTCCCACACATCAGGCAATAACACAGTACACAGAAAGGACAAAAACGAACAGGATGAAAGACTGCAAGGAGTGTTTTCAAAGTATAACATGATGCAGAACAGACAGAAATCTGTTTTCAGAGCAGATGCAATCAAGTGTCTTGGCTAGAAAGGAAAAAGGGAGCACAGCCTTGCCAGTCCAACGTAGACGCTATCAAGAAGTGAAAGAGCCTCAATCTATCTGAAGTGCATTCCGAAATATGCAACTACCACACAGAATAGGAATGGTCATCCACAGAAGATGAATATATTACCAAACTGACACATGCAGTAGCAGAACCACCTATTCTGGCTAATTTCCATCTAGTTTGAACAACCATATCGACACTTTCTTGTGTGCAATGGTCAGAAGCTGGATTGGCATTGCAGTATTTTCACAGATCATAGATGGAGAAGGGTTACCAGTTGCACTGAATGGATATACTCACTGAAAGACAAGCACTGGCTTGTGAATGGTTTGTTTCGGATGACCATTTACCCTCATAACATATTTTTCAGGGCTTGACCAGTCTTCTGTTTGCCACAGGAATAGTAAGACTGCCCATGAGAATCGCCATAGGGTTACATAGGCTTGCCCGGTATACAGAAAAGGTTGGGTTTCGGCCAGTCAAACGACGTTGCTAACCCCCTTGTGCTGCAAGATGATGATACAAAGCTACTTTCAAGAGATACACTGCAAATAGTTTTCAAGAGATACGCTGCACACAAAGCACATTAAGTAACAAGAACAATTAAGAAGTTCCTTCGCTTGAAAATAAAGTGGCCGCACATATTTATCACAAACTAAAAAACACAAAAATACTTCGCATCTGAGAAACCAACATCCAAAAACCAACATCATAGCCTAAAGGACTTAGAGAGAAGATCCAAGTGGATGTCTTCTGTGAACACCAAGCAGCTCTTACTTATCAGAACTACCCAATACTTGAAATAAGTTGTTTAATATATTTTAGCAAGGCATTTTAGGCTTTATCGACAGAGGCAGTGGGGAACATAGAGGAGAGAGTTTTTGCTGAAAGAGGCCAGATTCAAACCCACACTGCAGCAGGAAACTGTATGTGTACGGGAGGCAGAGGCTTAGACCACACAGGTTAATTTAGCTACAGTGAACGCAGAAGACATTGAGGGATTAAGGTAAAAAAATACTTTGAATTCAACAAACACCTCCACACCTCTGGTAAAAGTGGGTAAAATAGAATTTTTTGTCAGGGAGTGTAACAGTCATTAATCTACAGTGTCCAAAGTCTGTGTCCTTCCAGTGGCACGGATCGTGATTGATTGAAAGCCATGGTGTATCAGACCGTGTAACACGTATGATATTCAAAGTCCTTTTTACAGTTTGAATTGCACTGGTTACCGTTTGTAATAGCAATAAGGCATCCATTACTCAAACTACCCAGTTGATCATGGCGAATATATAGACATCAATATCAAATGTCACAAATCACCAATATCTGAGACACGGTTCCTAGACACACACATTGGTATATCATTACCGCTGTGCTACAGTATATGATATGTAACCAAACTAAAGCGATAGCACAGCCTTCTATCCTGGTATCACGAGCACTGCATGGACTAGTTTTACTTGAGACAAAACAAGGCCAGTGTAACCCAGACACAGTTAAAGGATGGTCCCCTAAACAGCAAGTCAAGGGCTGTGAATGAATCAACGAATCAGAAGACATGTTGGGTTTAATGCAGGTTTTCATATCCCTTTCTAAGTCCTCCGTAAGAGCCGTCTTAATCCAGCTGGACGGGGGGCCAAGAGGGGGGATACAGGTGCATGTAATTTAGCGTATTTCCTTTCTTTCACAGTTTCCTATCCTTGTGTCCTTCTCTCTCCCGCTCTACAATGTTTCCCTCTCGTCCCTTCCCGCCGAATGCCATTTTAGCCCCACCGCCCCCATCTCTCTGCTGTATTGGTATCTTATTTTAGCAATGTGTGTCTCTGTAAGCTAAGAGCTTTTGGCTGCCACTGGGCCCCCCACCCCAACTCCCAGCCTGGTATGCGTAATACTGTCAAGTTCTAACACAGTGGGTCACAACGACACAATGTGTTTTATTGAAATGACCATTATTCCACT
Organism: Esox masquinongy; assembly: GCA_016801175.1. Classification (NCBI taxonomy): domain Eukaryota; kingdom Metazoa; phylum Chordata; class Actinopteri; order Esociformes; family Esocidae; genus Esox; species Esox masquinongy. The sequence continues at coordinate 9,519 of JACXGI010006584.1, forward strand.
ACACATATGCCCCCAACTGGTTAGTCTGTGCAAAAGACCTGAAACTGTATTGCATAGTGACAAGTAATTGCGGCTTGGAAGACCATAAAGAATGCTACCAAACTGAAAAGCTCTCCTCGATAACATGTGTGGAAGCTGTGCCGTGCGGATGTGGTGAATGACCAGAAAAGTTAAGGCATCCAGATGTCATACTGAAACAGGTATTATATGGGTGATTCCATATCCATGGAATGCTCTGCCTCTTACTTTCGGTGACTTTCTGTGCTGCTTTCCTTGTGGCCCGGTTAAATGGTTGGAGAGGGAGAGAGACTGCCAACCAATTTCTTGGGCAACAATGTTAGCCGGAACCTTTTCAGTTACACTAGCAATGTTCAGTTTCCGTACACGATATCTGCACTTACGCTGTGTGTGTATTAATGCACTTTGCCACGCTACGTATAATCTGATGCATTGCCAGGAGCATGAGGAAAGATTAAAAAAAAGACACACACACTCCAACATCTGACAGTTTATAGCCCTGGTGCCCGGCTGTGTGTGCCAAAGAATATCACAGAGTCCTCAGAGGAACACAGTGCAGCGGAAGCCCACGGCAGGAACAGTGAGCTAATGAAGGCCAAGGTGAGTGTTAAGGACAGACAGAGAAGATATCATATGCTCACCCTGGTGCACCGACACATCAACGTTTCAGTGGTGTTGGAAACATTGCGGCACTTAATAAAAAGGTATACCTTTTGCGCTGTCCAACCATCAGGAAAAAATGGCCGTGAACACTCCTCAATCAGCAAAAAAGATTGGCTTTTTAAATGTCCCTGTTTTCATCTCACGTGATCTTTCTGTCTGCTCTTAGCTGTCTCACTCTATCTTTATTCCCTCCCTTTCTCTTCCCTGCTTTTCTCCATCACGCCCTCAGTTTTAACATTCATCATTCCATACATAATTTCACTGTCTAGTCTTACTGAAATACATCTCTTTCTCCATCTTACTGTCTCATTTGTTTCTGTGTCTCGCTGTCTCTCTCTCTCTCTCTATTTCACAGTATCTGTCTCTGCCCCTCTCCCTACTCTCCCTATTCTCTCTGTCTCTTTGTTTCTGTCTCTTCCAGTCTCTTTCTCAACAGCCTGGCCCTCTGTGTAATTGCAAATGTCACTGTAGATGCCTCAATGTTCACCAAATAAATGTTTTTTTTAGTATTACACCATTCTGCCTAGTTGGCAGGGAAAGTGACCGTTTACAAATGAGGGCAGAGAGGAAAGAGAAGCCAAATATAACTTAAAGTTGGCAGCAAAGAGCTAGAGAGGAAAGAGAAAACAGGTTCTTAGAAAGTGGCTATGCTCTGCTAGCATGGTAGTTCTGGAAATGTCCTCCCCCATCTGTTCTTTATCATTCTCACATTGTTCTCTTCTATTTGAATGTTTATACTCCTGTTTCCTTGTATTCAATTTGACGTAACTGAATGAGGAATCTGAAATACTTTACATGGATCTACAAGATACACATGCTAAAGGTCCCACTGGCTGAAATGTTTAGGTTAGCCAAGGGAAGTACCATCTGACCCATATTCCTACACACACACATACAGTAAATAAAGTAATGTACTCCAGTCATTAGGGCTACTGTAATTGGGTCATGTTATACAGTGGCAGGGCTGTATTGTTAAGTAATGTAAGTGGATGGTGGTTTCACCATGGCTTTGTAGAGTAGCAGTCAATAATATAGCATTTAATGGAAGGTTTTATTATATGATCCAGGGGCTAAGGAAATCTAACATGTGGACCTGTTAAACTGTGGCCGAGGAAATGACATGACAATGCTTTGACAAGGCATCATCACCTTGACCATCACTGTGAACCATCATCATTCCAGCCTTTATCCATATAACATACACATTTATTTTTGACTTCATGTCATTTTTGTTATCGTGATCAGTGAACTAAAAGTATGCATTAACAAGACAATATACTAGTTATTAGGATAGATCTTGGTACAACATAGCAGTGCAGAACAGTTACAGTTTAACCAGATGTCATATTTTCCAGATGTTAACAATAGTTTGTTGTATTCATTGACCAACTGAAACCTCTACAAAACTCTTTTTAAATGTAAAAGATATTCATAAACATTATTATAATTTACCCATAACTTTTTTCTGTTGAACAAGATTCATTATAAGATGTTTTATAATTATGGTGTTAAAACTGTTTAAATTAATATATTTAATTATGCATATACCAAATTTTGTATTTAGTATTGGGTGAATAGTTCTTAAGTAGTCTAATCCACCATAGGCAGACAAAGCATTCACTCATTCTTATTCTTTTGTATGACTTCATCGAAAGTGATGACTATAGCTTATAAAACAACCCATTATTACCCAAAGGCTGGCTGTGCTGTAAGTATCCATTACAGCATCACCTGATGCTCCACAAAGAGCTTGAAAAGACACTGACACTCAAAGACATTACAGGCATATGAGATTATACACACACACACACACACACACACAAACACACACACACACACACATTCACACACACACACACAGCTCCTCATTTTAAGATCGCTTAAAATAGTTGCTAAATCAAATCCCATTACAATGACATGCCATGTTATCCAGGAAGTGATGAGTGAAGCTGGCTCATGCTATATTTCAGTATAGAGTCAGGCGGTCATGCTATAATATATGGGCACTCTCTTTGTTATTCTCTTGCTTTTACTCTCCGCTGTCTATCTTAAAGTGACCTAATTTACCCTATGGGCATCAAGGCCAAAACAGAAAAGCAGGAATATGCTCTGATCAGCTTTCAGGAAACAGTTCAACTCAATCAATACTCATTGCCGATGATGGTGCCAAAGTTGTACTGATGAGACACCGAACATCCAACCAAACACACACAGAACATGGCTGCCATATTCTCAGAACATGCAATATAAACCTTCAGCTAAGTGCTTCTTTAAAAGTCCACTGAAATCTACTGGTTCATGTATCCAAAGTTTAAATCAGGTATAAGGTATAAGGTATAGTCTACTGTTATCTATGCTAAAATTGTTGCAGTTACAAACAAACCCTTAAACATTTGTGAAAGTATAAAACATTATCTGCCTGCCATACAAGGACATATTCAATGGGTAACCATAAGGAGTTACATAAGTAGAGCATCACAGAATCTTAACTTTAACTTTATACATCAAACTTGAATTACTCCATACCAGAGATACAAAATATCTCTAGCACTGGCCCTTGAATGATCTTTTTGTTCACAGAATGCAGTTGGCTCCTTTTTTCACGTAATGTAGAATTTCTGGGTAAGAATTACACTATATTTGTCCCAAATACTAGGGTTGGATGTGCCTTACACTCCGGTTGTGTTACTGTTGAACGATGACACATCCCTATCATTGTCCACACACAAAGAAAGGTGTAGCTAGCTGGTTCAACAGCTGCTAAAAAATGTTTTAACATAAGATAGAAACCTTCACACACTCTAACTTGGCTCCAATTGTTTTTAACATTTGTTGATATTGTATATTTAGAATTGTTAGCAGCTTGTGTTCACAGTACGAATCAAAGGATATGGTCTAATAAAATAGAAAACAAGGTATTTGCTGGAGAGAACTTGATCTTATAGATATGTATACAGTGTGTGTGTGTGTGTGTGTGAGATAGCGAGAGAGAGAAATTAGATGTGTGTGTGTGTCCAGTATGTAAATGTAAATATTTTGTATCCAATTGGTCACTCGGGAGGGAGGTGTGAGATGGCATGTTTGAGCTGGTGGGATATATCTACTGTCCAATCATTCATTATTTAATTTTGCATTCTGTATTTATATACAGGTATATACAGTATGTATGTACAGTGGATATAAAAAGTCTACACACCCCTGTTAAAATGCCAGGTTCTTGTGATGTAAAAGAATGAGTCAAAGATAAATCATTTTTCCACCTTTAATGTGATCTATAACCTGAACAATTCAATTGAAAAACAAACTGAAATCTTTGAGGGGGAAAAATAAATAATAAAAAACTCACAATAACCTGGTTGCATAAGAGTGCACACCGTTAAACTAATACTTTGTTGAAGCTCCTTTTGATTTTATTACAGCACTCAGTCTTTTTGGATAGGAGTCTATTAGCATGGTACATCTTGACATGGCAATATTTGCCCACTCTTCTTTGCAAAAGTGCTCCAAATCTGTCAGATTGTGAGAACATCTCCTGTGCACAGCCCTCTTCAGATCACCCCACAGATGTTCAGTTGGATTCAGGTCTGGGCTCTGGCTGGGCCATTCCAAAATGTGGTGAAGCCATGCTTTTGTGGGTTTGGATGTGTGCTTTGGGTCGTTGTTGTACTGAAAGGTGAACTTCCTCTTCATCTTCAGCTTTCTAACGGACGCCTGAAGGTTTTGTTCCAAAATTGCCTGGTATTTGGAACTGTTCATAATTCCCTCCACCCTGACTAAGGCCCCGGTTCCAGCTGAAGAAAAACAGCCCCAAAGCATGATTCTGGCATCACCATGCTTCACTGTGGGTATGGTGTTTTTTGGGTGATGTGAAGTGTTGTTTTTGCGCCAAACATGCCTTTTGGAATTATGGCCAAAAAGTTCAACCGTGGTTTCATCAGACCATAACACATTTTCCCACATGCTTTTGGGGGACTTGATGTTTGTTTTTGCAAACTTCAGCCGGGCTTGGATGTTTTTCTTTGTAAGAAAAGGCTTCCGTCTTGCCACCCTACCCCATAGCCCATTCATATGAAGAATACGGGAGATTGTTGTTACATGTAGCAAACAGCCAGTACTTGCTAGATATTCCTGCAGTTCCTTTAATGTTGCTGTAGGCCTCTTGGAAGCCTCCCTGACCAGTTTTCTTCTCGTCTTTTCATCAATTTTGGAGGGGACGTCCAGTTTTTGGTAATGTCTCTGTTGTGCCATATTTTCTCCACTTGATGATGACTGTCTTCACTGTGTTCCATGGTATATCTAATGCTTTGGAAATTCTTTTGTAACCTTCTCTTGACTGATATCTTTCAACAATGTGACAACAATTCCTCTGATGCTTCGGAAGCTCTCTGCGGACCATGGCTTTTGCTCTGAGATGCAACTAAGAAAATGTCAGGAAAATCCTACTAGAACAGCTGAACTTTATTTGTGATTAATCAGAGTCACTTTAAATGATGGCAGGTGTGTAATGACTTCTATTTAACATGAGTTTGAATATGATTGGTTCATTGAACACAACCACATCCCCAGTTATAAGAGGGTGTGCACACTTATGCAACCAGGTTATTGTAAGGTTTTTATTTTTCATTTTTCCCCCTCGAAGATTTCAGTTTGTTTTTCAATTGAATTGTTCACATTATAGGTCACATTAAAAGTGGAAAAGGTTCTGACATGATTTATGTTTGTCTCATTTTTTACATCACAAAAACCTGGCATTTTAACAGGGGTGTGTAGACTTTTTTTATCCACTGTATATATATATGTACGTACAGTACATATGTATAATCATTTCTCTCCTTGATCTAGAGTAATATTTATAGTTGAATGTAAAGGGGCTGCATATTTTAGCTTAAAGAATTTATTTGTCCTGAGTATGCTACTGTGCCACAATGTAATTATTATTTGTGCAGTGACTGAGTATACAATGAAAACAATTGATCCAAAAAAATGCAGCGGTGTCATTATTTATTTGAGTTAGATCTCCTGTTTTTTGATGTTTTTGTCTTAAGTTACCTGGGGAGGAAAAGTGTTCCATATGGTCATGGATCTATTCAGCGCGTGCACCTCCGAGCTTTTATCCTGGAATTAGGGACTGTGAAGAGACCTTGCATGACTTGCGCAATACTGATGTGTGTACCAACTGCCTTAAAATACATCTCAGGCCCCTAAACACATCTACACCCCTTACAATGATCAACAGTGATGCAGTAAATCACTTCTCCACTCTGAGCCAGGAGAGACTGGCATTCATATCATTGACATTTGACCCCTGCATACCTTTAAATGTTACACGTGAGGCTCTGTTATGGACCAACTAAAACTTTCAGAGATGCTTGGTGGGTTAGAATTTCAACCTAATGATCTTGCCCCCAAAATTAGAGCTGTTATAAAATAAGTTATAATCACCATTTTATCCTTAGCGACCCTTTAATGCAGTGAAGGGACCAAAAGCACCCCGTGTGGCCCCATGGGTGGGAATTTAATATATTTTTAAAATTTAATATAATATTTTAATATATTTTTAAAATTTACTTGCTCAAACAGGCCAGCTTCAGTCAGCCAGATCACCAGATCTTTGTCAGCCTTTCTCCCCTCTGACACAGGGTCATGAGGGTCATACAGGGTCTAAGGGACATACAGGGTCATACATCACAAGCTGCTCAGTTTGTTGACTTGGGGATGCCTATGACTGTGTCTGATAAATAAAAATATCTAAATAAATAGATATGGGATTGTGTGCTACAATTAGCTACATTTTTTAGCCCATTCAAATGTAATCTATAAAACCTCTTTTTGTAGCAAAATGTTATGGTCAGTTTAATTGAAAGCTTCATTGAAGTTTATTACCTCAATAGACTTGTTATGATACATTTCTTTCAGCCAAACAGGATTTTTTTGTCAGGGCTAAGCCTGTTGGGGGCTCTTTCTGTGCAGGCATGTTGAAATTCTGTGAAGTTTAAAATAAAATTTCATGGAAATGTTACAAGAACATTCTGTTTTCTGAGGGTTAAGCGAGTGTTCCCTCAATGTCTAACAGGCACAAGCACAGGTCAAGATTTCACAACGTGTGATATCCCTGATCCTAGAGCAGTTCTTAGCTGGAGAAAAGTCTGAGAAGTAAAATCCTGATATAATACCCAATAACAATAAACAGAATGTCTCATTAGGTCTTTAATTAACTGTGTCATATAAATGTTACTGTGATGTGCAAGACCATTTTCATGGTGGACAAAACGTGGTTTTACACCTCTGAATTTAAGATGTCATCGGAACGTTGCAAACGTTAATAACGTTTATGTGCCAGTTTTTTGTAGGGTTAGGAGTGTTCTATCAACGTCCTGAAGACCATGTTTTCAGAACATTTAGTTAGACACTACTGTTCTGGACTGGTTAGGGATGTTATTTGATCCTCAATACTGGGTCAAGCTATGTCACATCGCCCCCTGCTGGTTAAAGGTTCTGTAACCATTAAAGACAGGTAAAGGACACCTGTGACATAACACTGATTGGATATGCAATTTTACTATGGTCATCTTGGTAATCAACAACAAGAAACGTAACTGTCCCTCTGATCAACGTAGATATTTTAAAAGTTGTCATCAAGGTACCTCAAAATAGGGAAGAACATTCACTAGATGTGCTGCCTGCAAGCTAATGGTAATTAATTTGATTCAAATTCAAAACACTATGATAATTAGCTGAGCATGAATCAAAGACTTGTTCCATGACTCTTCTGTTGCATCCTAGCCGCCCAGCTGTCGCAGACCATTATATTTCGGCTCGTCTACATGCCTGTCCTCTTGAGCTGCCAAGCTACAATGGCTGCCAACCTAAAAGGGGTTGTAGCCCCCAAGCTATGGGAGTTACACATTTCGCTCACGGTCACTTGTTGTCATATGAATCATACATGTGAAAGCCTTTGTATGTCCTTATCCATGGTATCAGCTGTCTTATCTGTGGCTGACAGTCTCTGTAATAGAGCAAGGAAAACATTTCAGTTTTGACAGAAAGTGTTGGCTCTGTTTGTCACTTAATGCCCTGAGATGACCGTTACTCACATACTCGCTTTCAGGCTGAGAATGCAAGTCTAGAGATTGTCTCTGTGCAGATGGGCTCCATGGTACATGTGCCAAAGTCAAGGTAAGCTTTATTATACAGGTGAGTTCCACCATCCAGGAGGGAACACAGAATATTTCGCTCCCAGTGGCAGGAATTCCCCAGCATGCAGTCACATCAGATGGACTGTTCTGATTGTGCCATTATAACAGGTGTCTCTGCCCCCTGAACTGCGCCTTGGGCCATTTCATCAAGGAACAGATAGTGGGAGTCAAGAAACTATTGCCTCCCTCCCTATCTGTCTCTCACAGATATCAACAAATCAGCTTAATCTCAGCAGTATTTCCGAGTAATATGAAGTAGACAGGTGTCCATACAACTGATTCCTACATGAGAAAGCATGTAAGACTAAAGTTTGGCTTCTCCCCGGGGTTAATGTTTAGAGGCATTACGCCCACATTAATCCACAGCAGCAACCCAGGAGACTGAAGGTCAGCCTCACGCGCAGTTTGATCTTTTCCATCTGGAACTTCCAGGGAGGAGGGGTTGGCCCAAAGACAGGACACAGATCTTCCAGCCAGTCGCAGTGACCTACCTGGAGAAAAGTCAACAGGTTTATGTAACAAGACTTGCTCACCTTGGTACCGACAGATTAAGTGACAGACGTAGTTAGTCGTAGCTAGAGAAAGAGTTGATTAATTTTTTTTTGGGGGGGGGTTTCAAATGTGTTTTATTACAGACCACATACTGAATAAACATTTACAGATATATACAGAATGAATGGATGCTTCATTCTTAATTTTAAAGCACCTATCAAGTAGAGACTTTTAGATTGTCCGTGAGGTGTTTATGTACACGGTCCAATCTGAAGAAGTTATTTCAAGGCAGGTCATAGTTTTCCGTCTTTTGAGCAAAGGAGACAAAAGTCCCTATTAGATAGAGGTCCCCTATGGTGTAGATTCCCAACCATCCCCAGCGATCAAAAGCATTATTCAGGAAAATTGGTGACGGAGGGGTTCCTTGCTATCAGAAGCAGAAATGACATCGGTCTACGGACATTGTGCGCCCTAATTTGCTTCCAAATACAGATGACGAGATGATAAGTGACCATGATGATTTTCACAGTTTCATAAATGTGAAGCTGGCTACTGTCCAGTCTCAGGTCAGAAAGACTCCCTGACATCAGACTTGTGAATGTGTCACAGGGAATGGTCTTTGTCCACTAATAACCTTGTCTATATTTACTCACTGGACCTGACTGGACAGCCAGATCATAGGACTCTGTCCTTCACAATGCATTGAGCACTTTGTCATAATACATCAGCAATTGAATTACCAAGCCACACACACACACACACACACACACACTAAACTTCCCATGTTTTTCTGTTGACCGAGAGCTAAATCTGAAAGTACTGTAAGAACTTGGCCAAATGTTATCAGCTGTCTTATCTGTGGCTGACAGTGTCTGTAACAGAGCAAGGAGAAAATTTCAGTTTTGAAAAGTATGTTTTTTGACACCGTTTTGGCTGTTTGTTACTTGATGCCCTGAGATGACCAAGACCAGTCTGGCAGTAGCTGTAGGTTTTAATACAGTACCCAAGACCAGTCTGGTAGTAGTTGTAGGTTTTAATTCAGTACCCAAGACCAGTCTGGTAGTATCTGTAGGTTTTAATACAGTACCCAAGACCAGTCTGGTAGTAGTTGTAGGTTTTAATACAGTACCCAAGACTAGACTGGTAGTAGTTGTAGTTTTTAATACAGTACCTAAGACCAGTCTGGTAGTAGTTGTAGGTTTTAATACAGTACCCAAGACTAGTCTGGTAGTAGTTGTAGGTTTTAATACAGTACCCAAGACCAGTCTGGTAGTAGTTGTAGGTTTTAATACAGTACCCAAGACTAGTCTGGTAGTAGTTGTAGGTTTTAATACAGTACCCAAGACTAGCCTGGTAGTAGTTGTAGGTTTTTATACAGTACCCAAGACCAGTCTGGTAGTAGTTGTAGGTTTTAATACAGTACCCAAGACTAGTCTGGTAGTAGTTGTAGGTTTTAATACAGTACCCAAGACTAGTCCGGTAGTAGTTGTAGGTTTTAATACAGTACCCAAGACCAGTCTGGTAGAAGTTGTAGGTTTTAATACAGTATGCTAAACTGAGGCTATAATACAGCATGCATTACTGATGCATTACTTAGGCTAAACAACATGATGCCGTCTCTAAAGGAAAATTATTAGCTAGCATGTACTGTAAACCCTTTATCATTTTTATTTCACCAGATTTTAGATGCAGTATTATGTTGGCCTGAGGTAAGCACCAAATGAGCTAGCTAACATTAGCATCGCTAGCCTGTGTAAAGTTATTGTTAAAATTTTGACCGCCATGGCTACGCGACCAAGTGACAGAGGTGTAATCCATGAATAGCGGACAAGCTTTCAGTTAGCACACTCCAGACAGAACTGCATCAAAAACATCTTCTGAAATGTTTATGTATTGTAAAAGTAAATCCAACAGCCATACAGTGGGAATCTAAGCAGCGGTGCACAAGACATACAGGGAGGATGTAGTTTGGTTACATTTGTTGTTCACGTTTACCAATTGAGCCGATGGTGATTGAGCCATTGATTTCTGGAAGTGTTCTTACAGGCTACAGAAGGCCAAGTCTGAGGCAGGTGTCTGAAGTGTTTGGAATTTAGATTACTAGTGGACTGAACTTGAAAACGGCCCATGGTCCTTAAATTATGTGAGCATGAGGGATTCCCTGTTTGATAATGCTGGTGCCTGGAGACTGGAGATTGAAACTAGTCAGAGAGCGTAATTGCCCTCACATATACACAATCTTTGCAGCAGGAATGTACATAGTCGAGACAGCTTCTGACCGTAGGAAGCCATCCAGGAGTTGTGGAGAGGGAGAGAAAGACAATAATAAAGAGGGAAAGAGAGGGAGGAGAAAAAGACAGGAGGGAGGGAGAGACAGAAAGAGGGAGGGGGAGACATCTTGTAAATAAAGGAAGATGTATTGAAAGAAAGGGAAAGAAAGACAAAAAGGAAGGAGATGGTAGAGGCATGGGGAGGGAGAGCAAGAATGAGAGAAGGAGACAGAAGGAATTTAAGGGACTGAGAAAAAGCAGAGATCCTGTATCATGCCCTCTCTGAGTGTATGTGCATGTAGGCTATTCATGTGTGTGTGTGTGTGTGTGTGTGTGTGTGTGCGCGTGAGTCTGTATTGGCATCTGACTGGCTTTGACTTTGACCCACACACTCAGCTGACGGCCCACACAGGCAGCTGACAACCTGGCACATCGCCTTAACGCCACAGCAACGTGCAGCTCGTCTCGTACAGGGCCCTGGCAACACAGCGTCATGGAAACGGCTGCGGCTGTTCCACTGAGTCAACAGCAGCCACAGCCGAACAAACTGGAAACTCATTCATAAAAATTCCACAGCAGAGGAATATGCCCATTAGCTTTGGTTACAAGACATCTATATATGGCCATATAGGCCTACACATAGTCATACCCAGCTATACAAATCTCATATGGAAGAAACGATCAGAAGATATCACAACTATTACAGCTACATCTGACAAAAGCTGTTTTAGATTCTACATTTCTTTACAATTTTAAAATCTGACCCATTTCCTTTATATCTGTCTGTCTGCCTCTCTCTTTCGTTCTCCCTTTTACAAACACACCCAATCAGATATAATTAGAAACACATTTGTTATGGAGCTGATATAACAATAACCTCATTATAACCAGCAGCACATTGACTCCTGCAGCATACAATCAACTCTAATCACTGGACAGTGGGCAGATCCTGTCCAACTATTAAATATCCTTATTACATTAAATTACATAATAAGATCATACAGTATGCCTCTGTGCCCGTCTTCCATCTCTCCCTCTGAGCCAATGGAACGACAGTGCCATAGAGCAGCAGATCTGTAGGGAGGGCTGATGATATCACCAGAGAGCAGCTGAACACCTCATATGGTTCTCTGTGTGCGCGTGTGCCGGTCTGAGTCCTAATGAAATGTGAGACCTCTCGTGCTGGAGGATACCAATGTGTCACGTGGACACGAGGACACACAAACACACACATCGCTACCATATGTTAACACGGCTATAGAACTAACAACATTTATTAGAATGTAAATATTTGCACAAGCCAACAGCTTGAAAGTCTTCTTTTGAGGTTGGTTCAGTATATGTGTGTGTGTGTGTTTGTGGGGGGGGGGGGTTCTTTGAAAGCAAGAAATCCCCTCTCCTTTACCCCCCCCCCACACACCCCACAAGCCCCTAAGACTGTGGCCACGCGCCAGGTGGTCAAGCCTTCACGTCAGGTGACTAAGGCAAGAGGCGGAGAGAGTGTGACTCGAAGGGGTAGATTTGGCGGTGGGGTGGGCACAGGGGGGCGAAAGTGGCAACTGCAGCTCTGCAGCTGTGGGCCTACGTGAGCATCGGCAGGAACACACTCCCCCCCCTCCTCCTTCACACGTTGCCTTGCTCTCACATCTCTCTTTCTCATTCTCTCGTCTTTTGCCTCCTCCCTCCCCCACTGGCTTCTTCTTATACACACTCTTTCACTCTCTTTCTCCGTTGCTCCCTCGCACTCTGGCTCTTCTGTTCTCGTTCCCACATGGCGGAGACCTTGACAATGAGAAATGTGTCGCATTCATCCAGACGGCGGAAATCTGAGACGAGTGAAACGAGAAGACGGGGAGGCGAAGATCTCCTTCCACCACACACACTCACAACGTGGCCTCAGATGACCTGCTCCTTTGTGTGTCCTTGTGCATTAAGCACGTACCAAATTGTTATTTGCACGTACCAATGCACCTTATTCTTAATCGGCCCAGTATAATCTGCAACATGCTCAGACAAAATAAGCCATATAGTGTATAACAACACATACTGTATTGTACGTATCCAAGGTCCTAACGCATAAATAGGGGGCCTCCATGTCTCATTGGAGTTAATAGTAATCAAGTCCACTTATCTGTGTACATACACGTGTGCATGCACGCGGATATCAGAAAAACACCTTCCTTCCCCTGGCCAGATAAATTAGTCCGAGTTTACTTGTGTCACACAACACACACACACACACACACACACACACACACACACACACACACACACACACACACACACGTCTACCATTCAGTCATGTGACTTGACCAAGGGCTGCAATCTGGTCCTTAAGTCCAAGGTCAGACAGAATTCACAAAGCATGGGAGGAGGAGGACAAGAAAGAGGACTTAGAGAATGTGGAAATGAGATGAGGGAGGATCAGTGGAAGAAGAGGTATGTAGATGAAGAAGGGCCTGTTTACCTTAATGAAAGGTTCATTTCAATTTGAATTACGTGAAGATACACTTCACGGGTTCACATCTGCAATGGGATCATTTAGGCCACCTGATGCATCAGTGTCGCACCAACGCCCCCAAGGGAAAATAAAGGAAGGTGCCAGAACATTCTGGAGGCAGCCAGCAGGGCCAGCCCATCCCCTAAACAGCTGCCTCCCATCAGGAGCTTGTTTGGGCGGGGATTTCACAGCTCGGGGCCAAGAAAGAAAAAGAAGATGGAGAAGACACACGGGACACATCTCCGATGCTGATCCCAGCTGCCCTTCATGCCCCGAATGCTCCAGCAATACGAGACATCACAGACGAGTAAGACAGCTTGGGGAGGAAGTGTACAAAGGTCGTCTGACCATCAACCGCCAACACCCATTCTTCCCCAACTGCCACTGTGAAGCTGCCCCAGATATGATGCAACCAACCTGGGAGGGCAGGTAGCTTGTTCAATGTCGTTGTTCCCTTTCCTCCTCTATTTTGGTTAATACAATGCCCTACATGGCCCTGAACACTTGCGATATGTCCGTTCCCTGTGTCACACCCAGTTACACGGTTACATCCTTTGACTTCTGAACGTAGACCTGGAACCTAGACCTGGTATGACACAGTGTGTTTCAACTTCAGAAGTCAAAGGACTCCATATATAAACAGACACCTTGTAACTGGAAGTGACCCAGGGAACGGACACATCACAAGTGTTGACGAGGGCTATCTCCGGCAAACGGCAAACACGTTTCATTGAAATGCAGATGTCCAGACCTCTTGAGACAGAAAAGTCTTATCTCCATGAAACCGTCGTGGCGCGAAGTAAAGACATACAAAGGGGTGTAAAACAGATGAATTAAGAGGGAAAATAAGAAAATTGACTGAAAACAGGGCCAAACGGAGGAGGAACAACATTTAAGATGGATGACGTCTTTCTCTGTGTGTGTGCGTGTGTTAATAAACAGTTGCAGTGCCTCACTCCAGCTGCATAAAAAAAAAACGTCTCAACAGCTCTGCACTGTGGTCTACTACTACCTCTACTGGCTGAGTACGTCAGTTTCCCAGATTGTGGTGTGAAAGTTAAGACCAACTGGCTTGATATAAGTGTGTATGTGGGTGTAATATGAGGTGTGTGTTCGACATATGTGTTCAAGTCCAACACAGACTAAACAACAATCTTCAGGGTAATTCTTTGGAAGCCAGGTTCACAAACTTAACAGCTCATCTTTGAAAGCACATCATTTTCTCTACTGAGGACAGTTCAATATTTACTATGGGAGGGAAGTCTAACTTTTAGACGGCCGTGAGATTTCACGTTGTGAACCGTGTCACAGAACAGCTGACATCCAATGCAAAGCAAAGGTGTAGTTACATTTTGTGTGTATAGGGCTTAGAGCATGGTTCACATTATAAGAACAATGTATGTTCTTATAACACAAATCTCATTCCATTACTGACTGTAAGTAGCAAGAAGAGAGCCTCTCTCTCATCAGAGATCACATTTGTATTCGTCTGTGAAGAATCCTGCCTCTAACGTTTACAAGGCTGAATTAAACAATAACACAGCTTGTCTCCTGCTCCTCTTCCCTTACCGAACGAGACCAGAATAAATATTAGTTTGTCCCGGTTGGTTAAAGGTGGGGTGATAGTACTGTGAGTGTCTAATGCAAGTATGAGACTACAAGTCAATGCAACCTGATAGACGGATCGGGAAATAAGTTAAAATGGGGAATATCTCAGGCACTCAGTACAATTTTGTTGAAAGAAATATTTGAAACATTAACTGCAAATGTTTTCTGGCCATTTACTCTTGTATTTATGCAAGTTATCCAGGAAAAATAATTGTACATATGGCCCCTTTAAAGACCTGGGAAAGAATGTAGGTTTGCCATATAACCAACGTTCAGCTAGATAGCTAGATGCTAATATTAGTTGACGAGATAGCTGATTGCTGGCTACCGTATCAGATAGCTAATATTACCATCCATTCAAATTTCATGACCATCCTTTAAAACTGTGTGCAAACATGCTAATAGTTTCTTTTGTGCATGTTACGTTAAGACAAGTGTGGGAAGGAGAGTGTGGCCCTTGCAACTTCCATGTGCCTCAGACATGCACTGGGCCTGAGCTAATCACCACTGAAATGCTTCTGAAAGTATTAATGGAATTGGTTGGAAACAAACTTTAAGAAAACACAAGCTATCAAGAGAAAGCTCTAGACATGAACTCTTTCAAAACTGATGGATTGCAGACCTGCAATCCTTTAACCTGGAATTTGGAATGGTTTGATTGGCTCTTGCCAGTATTTTTTATCAGTTTTTTAAAGAAAACACATCTGCTCTTCACTTTTGCACGTTCAGATAAGGATTTAAGGAAAACATATTTAGAAGAAATGTTACACTGAGAAATTTAAACGAGCCTGTTTGGAGTGAGATGCGCCAATGACTGCAAATTTGCAGGATTGTACAGCATTGTTGTAATTAATCTCACTCTTCATGGGCCTACAAACACCTGACTACGTTTGAGGTTGCTGCAATTGCAGCTGCAGAGTAGTATACAGGTAACCTTGTGGGGACCTTATCCTAACCTAAACTTAACCATAATAACCTAACATTTATGTCTAAACTTAACCTAGACCTAACACACACACACACAAAAAAAGGTTATCCAATTAGCATAATTGCTAACAGCTAAATAAGGTAGAAGGCAAATAAGCACACACAGAAACGACATTCCCACATGTTAGGATTTAAGATTTTGTTGATTTTCTACTTGGTTTAATTCCGTTTGTCTGGACAATTTCATAGAGCACGTTTGTCATATCTAGGCCTGAAAAACGAAAAAGCCCTAATGCTGTGTTTTCCCCGCTCCAAAGAAATGATAATTATGTACATTTAGGTGGTGCTGGACAGCTCTCGCACACCACTCTCTCTGTACGTGGGAGCTAAAAGCTGAAATGCACATTCAGTGTGACTTCTTAAGACGACTAAAGCAACAAAGTAAAAGAAATGCTTTTAATGGTTTTTGAAATAAAAGCACTTAAGAAAATACAAAAATAATTGCATCGATCATTTAAAAAAACGAATTTCCAGATAATCCTTGAATTACACAGTCCCTGATCAGAGCCCTTTAAGATCCATAATATTAAAAAGTGCAGTTAAAATAAAAGTCCCTTTCAATCCCTTTCAAGTGTGTTAAAAATCCTCATTAAAAGAAACCATAGTACAGTGGAAGCGACCAGAATCACCATGGTTACTGCTGATGTAGAACAATCCTGAGCATGTCATCTTTGGGAGATACCAGTGTCATCTTTGGGGACACCATTCAATGGCACTGGCTCAGTCCATTCGGGAGAGAAGCATTTGCTTCCTTTCTTGAGGTAATCCTTCATGTGGACATTGGATAAGTGAAATGCAGAGCCAGTATCACCTGTAGGAAACATCAGGTCAAACCGAGTCAGAGGAGGTTACAGTAAGATGGGTGAGATACCATTGGACTCGCGATGGAGGGAGGGTCCCCTGAGCTTCTCCACCACGTGGGCATAATTCTGGTCCGCGTCGGCAGGGGCAGAGATGTACCACATGACCACGCCAGAGGGATTGACGGACACAACGAAGTCTGTGGAGTCCTTCAGAGGGGCCCGTTCTCGCTCAGCAAACACATCATAGATCTGGGGAGAAATAACAAGGGGAGGAAACAGAGAGTTAGAGATGGGATGTCAGAGAAAGGGGATATGAAAGGGCATTTTGACATACCAGGTAGGTGCCGGGGGTGTACTTGAGTTTGCCCAGGGATGTCTGGTAGCGATAGGGCATGTCAGTACGACGACTGAAGAACACTAGAGCACTGGCCTTGTCAGATAGAGGGCGCCAGAATACCTCAATGCCACTCTTCTCCTGAGATACAAAAGGGAAGCCAGGAAGAGAGGAAACAAACTTAAAGGGATAGTTCACCCAAATAACAAAACGGCACATTGGTGTCCGTACCCTGTATACAGTCTATGGACAAGGTTTGATAGAAATCCAAGGTGTGGTTTGGTTTCCCAGCACAGTTTCCAAGTGGTAGCATTTTTTGTATGGTGCCACAAATCCTATCAATGACCAAAGACTCACATTTGCATTTTTCACACCTTATATCTAAATCGATTGTGAGGCTCAACAAAGATAATTTGAATTTAATTATGTGAATAATGCTTATATTGGAACCATTAGATTTGTTTCACAAATGCCAAATAATCATGGTAAAGTTATCATAACTGCATGTCATGTTAAAATCATCCCTAAGGGCCTTTGTTCACAATACATTTCAAATACTTTTAGATGTTTTCGATATGATCTACAAAAAGGGTTTTGTGGCAGAAATGTAAAATGATAGCAATTAGAAACAATGCCAGGAAAACTAAATCCAAAGCATGGATTCCTGTCTTTGTCCATAGACCACTTAATAACTACTAATTTGTAAATTGGGATGAATTCATTTAGATTCAGTTCACCAAAAGAACTCAGTGGTACGGGTCAGGGGCATGACATTTTTACATTTCAGTCATTTAGGAGGAACTCTTATCCACAGTTATTTACAATAAGTGCATTATACGAAGTTAGGGAAAATAATTTAGCAAAATTAATTGTCCACTGGTTCTCCTTGCGCACCTTTCAATTACAACATCCCAGTTGCACTAATGTCAGCCAGCAATGACAAATCATATCATTTTGCGTTTCTTTGCTTCAGTAAAACACTAGCTACCGGCTAGCAAATTAAATCAGCTGTTGACTACAGGGCTTTTAGCACATACCAGTTTTACTTATTCAAACATGTTATGAGGGCAGAAAGTAATGACATTGGTACAGGCAAACATCCAGTCGAAATGGAGAGGAAGCGGTGCTCATGAACACTTCAAATTACAACAAGAAGTGTGCAACTCTGTTATCGTCGGTGAAAGAGTAAGTTTGCCTGTTATTTTATAATGAATTACGTGCTAAATGACCTGATTACGCTAACATTTAGTGGGGAATTTTTGGTTAACATTCACTAGCTTTTTTGATCATGCTTGAAATGTTCATGAGCACTGCCTCCTCTCCATTTCGATTGGATGTTCGCCTGAACTAATCAATTTCTTTTTGCCCTCAGAACAAGTTTAAGTAAGTAAAAATGGTATGTGCTTACCGCCAGATTTACGGCAAAGTATCCTTGTCAGTCAGTAGCCCTCCTAGCAAAAGTAGCTAACATTGCCTTTTAAAAATAAAAATACTTTTTTTTTCTTCAGTAAAGCACCATTTGTCATTGCTTGGCTGTGTGAAGTTTGTTACTTTTAAAGCAACATAAGCAGATTAGACGATCTATTGTAGCCTATTACGATTATGTGAAAGTTAATTTTAAATTTTAAAACATACATATTTTCATAAACATTAACGTTAATCCAATAATCTTTCTAAACAAGATGGTTACAGCACAATACATAAAATAATTTGTTTTTCGGGAAAAAAAACAACAACTGAATACCTTTACTCTAGAGCAGACCTGGGCAAGATAAGGCCCCGCGATACATCCAAAACTTTTAAAATAATACAAAATAAAAAATACCTGACGAGGTCCGCAGATTACGTTAGTTTATTTACTGCTGCATATTTATTTATTTTCAAATTAAAGGTCCCGTGGCACTCCCAGTAATAAGTACAGCAGTATCATACTGTCTGTTTAAAATACCTTTAAGTTGAAACAAGGTATTTGCCTTGCTATGATACGTAGGAACCAGCACCACAATCCACGCGCGAAAGTTATCATTTGTACGTACTATACGCAAATTGATGGCTAGCGATCTCTGGAAATGAGAATAAGAGAAGTTGATAACGAAAGCAGGGTATTTAAAAAAAGAATTAACAGGAAAATATTTATTTGTAGATGTCACAGGTAAAGCAACTTGCTTAATATGTTAAGCTAACGTCGCAGTTTTTAAAGAGTACAATTTGCAGAGGCGCTTCCAGAGCGAGCATGCGGAGAAACACAAAAACTGTCACTCGATGCTACAATTCAACAAGTCCAAGTGCAGATGCAGCCTCACTGATGAATATCTTGCAGCAGTACCGCACACTGCTTCAACAGAAATGAGTCCTGACTTCACCTCACTTGTCAACGTCCATACGAGGCTCTCCTGTTCATATTGAGTGAGTAGCCCTAAAAGTTGATTTCTTGGGACTGGGCTGCTGGAATAGCTGTCGTTAAAAGCACGTAGTACAAAAAATATACTGTATGAAGTTAGACGACGGCAATTATACCAACATTTGCTTTGAGTGAAAATCTTCAGAAGTGATTTCATAGACTTATGGCTGCCCTAATAACTATTATACCTATATAACAGTTATACACTATACCTTATGTAATAAACTTACTCTGTTGAGTTGAAAGTTAAGTTTTAAGGCAAATATGTGTTGCAACATTTATGTTGACTAATAACCCTAAAAAGGGATTTTTTTAGGCCTTTGCCTGCCATAATAACAGTTGTTAACAGAAAATAATTAAAAAAAACATTGTTGAAGTAAATTAAGTTTGATTATGAAAACGGTGTTGCATGGAAAATAAATATGCATAAATATAATATGCAAGTTAACAGAGTTAGCTATGTTGTGTGTTTTTTAGGAATGCTGGTTAAAAAAGTAATCTGGCCCATGATGCACTCTGGCATTTTCAGTGTGGCCCCCCAGTGAAAAATATTGCCCACCCCTGCTCTAGAGGATGTTGGCATCACCATTTAGGCACAAGGAGAGCAGATAGGGAGCTGCCCTTACATAGAAACAGGATGGCCAAGAGCCCAAAGATGGTTCTGAAGAACATACTGTGTTGGTCTTACCACGAGCAGTCGTCTACCCTGGACACCCATGGGGTCCTGGTTGATGCTGATGACCACCTTGTTCTGCAGAATGGTGCGTGCCCCGCTACTAATT
>JACXGI010006584.1:29672-41668 GCA_016801175.1 Esox masquinongy
TCAGCCCAACTCCTGCTTTGAACTTTTACACATGTTGTCAGGAATATGCCCCGGTGTGGCACAGCTCATTTGCATTTGCAGAGCAGAAACGATGCATAATAATTGAAGCACTGTCAAGTCCTTACTGACAAAGACACACACACACACACACACACACACACACACACACACACACACACACACACACACACAATACAAACAGTTTAACCAGAATACAAACAGTTTAACACACAATACAAACAGTTTAACCAGATACCCTGACAACTTCTCACTCGGAAGATGAAAACATCCTTTTTCATGAATTGAATTGTTACATGTTATTCACTGTTAAATCCAAAGTTTAAGTAAGACAGACCATGTCTGGGTCATTCCATCTGCCAGGTCCAGCTGCGGCCTGTAGGATATCTTGGTTGTTGAAAAACCAATCAGCAATGTTCAGGACACTGCTCCACGAGTCCTGTATGTCACCATAGTTACGCCAAAGGTTACAGATCTCTCCCAGCTGGGTGTAGTTCACCTGGAAAATAATTTAGAAGTGAAAAGAAGTTTAATTGAAAAAAAAATTATGGTATGCATGATATATTTATATATAGATTGGATTTATTTCATGCAAATATCAACACACCTTACAATATAAAGACTGGGATTACCTGGGGAGGGAGGCCCCCCTGGTAGGCCGGCCAACTGCAAGAGTAGGCAATGGGGCGTCCAGTAGCATTCAGAGCCTTTGACATGGCAGGGTAGCCTGAAAGAGAAAACAGTGTAAAGCAGCTGAGATTAAAGTGAACAAATCACTTCCATCCTGTTTCAGACATCAACATGGGAACCTCACTAGTTCATACTCCTGGCATCTCTCTCCTAATCAACGCCTTAAACGCCCATCAGATGAGAACACCAGAAAGACAGGAGCTCTGGCTTTGTCTTCCAGCGGGTTCTGAGAAAACGCCAGGAGTATGAAACTGAAAGCTTAACCATGTCCCTCCCAAGTGTCCCATCTCGTCGTAAACGCCCCAACTCCACCCAACCGCCTTTCCCCCTCTCTGCCCGCCCCTCACTCCACCCTCTCTGCCCGCCCCTCACTCCACCCTCTCTGCCCGCCCCTCACTCCACCCTCTCTGCCCGCCCCTCACTCCAACCTCTCTGCCCGCCCCTCCACCCTAACTCCACCCTCTCTACCCGCCTCTCCACCCTCACTCTACCCACCCCTCCACCCTCACTCCTCCCATCTCACCCTGCTCCTGCTCCATAGCGTTAGAGTAGCAGCCATCGAACTTAAGCATGTCCACCTCCCAGTCAGCAAAGGTCTGAGCGTCTGTGGTGATTTTGTCCAGGGTTGTCCCAGGATAGCCCCCACACGTGTGTGTGCCCATGTCCCCATAGATTCCCAGCTTGAGCCCCCGGTCATGGATGTACCGCGCCAGGTGGGGGATGCCACTTGGGAACCTGAAAGAGGAAGTTAGACCTCTTACACTTTCATACACTGACTGAAAGGTATAAACACCACGCCACAATGAAGCCAAAACAACCAGTGTTCAGAATGAACAACGGGCTGTGAATATCAAATGACTTAAAGAGAACTTAATATATCAGTAGAATAAATATGACAACCCCAGTATAAGCCACCTGACAATAAGCAGTATGTCAGCTCAAAGATTAAATAAATGTGACAGACAAGACGGCCTGACAAGGACAATCTGATTAAGAAGGCAGCAACAATCAAGCTGTAAAGTAAACTGTTAGTAAAATAAAGTATACCTTGTAAACATTAACAGTCAGCAGCATGAAGACCATTTTGAAAGAGCTTTTCTCTTGAATTACAGAGTTAAAAAATACTTATTAGGTCATGGTAAGTGTTTGGAGACACTGAGATCTGTTCTTCCTTAAATTATACACATTTTCAAACATTAGCTGCATGTGACTCAGTGGAAGGATTTGAAAAAGACACCAGGAAAATAATGCCTTCTCATAACAAATGTTGAATGTGTGGTTAAATAGACTTATTTCGGGAAATCTGAGGACAGAGGGGGGTATGACTTTCTAAACGGCAGAAATATTTCCATTCAGTGAGTCAAAAGGACAAACTGAATGGACTCCGAGGACTCCATGCCAACAACGTGTGTATGTTTGGTACAGTATCCTACCTTTTAGGGTCAGCCTGCAGGCTTCCGTTAGCATCTCTATCCATGGAGGCCCAGCAATCATCTATGTTAATGTAGACATATCCCAGCTCCCTCCAACCGTCCTCCGACAGTCTGTCTGCCATGTCCCGAAACAGAGCCTCACTGCGGAGAAGAGAAACAAAACAGCAGTTACTACAGACTACACCGTTAACCAGAACTAAAACAACAGTCTCTTCCTCACGATATCCATTTCCCCTGTTATGCTATGAATTGGAAGAGTGCAGAACAAAAATGTTGTCACACCTGATGCAGTTTTTGGGGTCGTTCTGACAGTCAATGTCACAGCGATAGCGTTCCCATGCCAACCAGCCCATCGGAGGGGTCCTCATGAGACCATTGTCCAGGGTAAAGATGGGCACAGCAACTGCCAGCACACAAAATGCTATGGCAAATCCCATTCCTGAAAAAGAGCAAGATGTTTGCTGTAGGTCACTGGGAAGTAACAATCAGCAAGGGATAAACACACATGGATTAGAAATGACTGGCTCCTGTAGAGGCATCATGAACATGACCTTGCCGCTATAGAGAGTTCTCATCTGCCAGAATGGAGGTGACATTTTATTTCACATGACAGTGCAGGCAGTCCAATTCATTACTCCTCCAGAATTGTGAACATTCGCCGTAATTAAATAAACACAATTAGCTGTGTAAATGGACCCCGCCAGAGTCTCACATGGCCCAATGGGCGTGCCAAGGTGGGGAGGGATGAGAAATGGGATGGTCACGAGTGGGCAGTCTAATGTTTAATCCAGAATTTGTTTCTTGATCCACAGGATGGCATCCTTCTGCTGAGTGTACACGTGTAAATATAACCAGCCTGCTAATCCTCGAGTATGGCGACGTAATATTTAGGTTTGCTAATAAAAAGCTTCTCCATAATGGATGTAACTAACCACTCTGCCATCCACGTTGGTACCTCTGCCCCCATCAACATTCCTCACTGTGAACTTGACACCCAGGTTATTTGGCCTCCCTTCATACTCGACTCCAGGCTCACCAGTACCAACTTATTTATTAGTCATTTTTAGGTAAATGCCCTCTACCTTAGCTCACTTCTTAACTTCTGCTACTCTAATAGTAACCTGTGCTGTGGAAGATATCTCACTCTGGTTCCTCCAAAAGTCTTTTCAGCCTTTGGTGGACTCATTTTAGTCTGTCACAGCTAATGACTGAAATGAGTTCCAAAAGACCCTTTACCTCGACATGCTCATCTCGCAAAAATGAATCCTACAAAAATAAAATAAACATGTTGATATCTGACAACAGCGCCTGTTGATTCCGCCATTCCTGTAGGTTCTCAAGTTACATACCTGGTTAAATAACGGCAAGATAAAAAACACCCAAGAAATAGAGTAACTTGTCAGGTGACATTACCTATGAGCTGTACAAGTCACCTGACCATAACTGAACCCAATGAATGGTTAAGTTGTGCAAATGCACATGATCCACAGTAAGGCATACAAGCAAAATGGTAAATCGGGAAGAACCAGATTACAACATTGGCAAAACAACAAAAAACACAGCTAACCAGGTACTATACTGTAGTTAGGTAAAAAAAAAAGAGTTAGGTATTTGGTACTATGGAACTTAACAAGATAGCCTGCATTTAACAAGTCTTTTCAATTTTCAATAAACACCAGTTTTGTATCTAAATAAGAATTAATGAAATACTTACTGGTAATGGAAGTGTAAAACACTGTTCGTTGCGGCGATTCCTAAATGTAAAAAGACAAATTGTCTTCAACTCGGTGTCTACACTGCGATCTTAAAACAAACCACTTTCCTTACACTGACTTTTCAGGAAGTTGTCACATGACCCAACGAATTGTTGTCAGCTGACACAAAAAGGGGTGGCCGGTTGCTTCGTCTCTGTTCATCTACCGCATATAGTGAAACGCACTATTGCGGACCATTTGAAACACTTGGTTTCTCCGTAGCCGCAGGAGCGTTGTCACTTGATACTTGTATAACGTCATGTTAAACTATAGGCGGTAGTCTGTGTAACCATGTACTTTCTCCTAAAAAATCCGATCGTTCAACCATGAAAACATTATGTGTAATCCAGTGGTAACAAACCGGGCTATGCACAAGCGCGGCTCCACACTGGAGACCAGATTTTTATTATTTCATCAGAAAGTTATGTAGCCTATCTTACATGTCTAAAATACTCTGCTATACTCTGTAATTAAGGTGTCTTACATAGACATTTCCACGACAGAGGGAATTAGTTCAATGTGTTTACGGTTCAGACAAATAATGATATATTCATTTAAATCCAAGTTATGTGACGCACAGAATAGCATGCATTTTCTTTCGTTTGCATTTAGCATTTAAGACCAGGAAGTATCAGCCCTATTAGAATCAGTTTCAAATGAATGCATCATTCCGTCTTGAGTGTAGACACATGTGGCTCAGATGACATTACTCAATGCTTGAAACAACACTTTGATTACAAGAATAACAGGACATTATACTAGTTACAATATTACAGTATTAGTTACAGTATTAGTTACCGGGGGTGAAAATGCGGTGTACGTGAAGTAATGAGATTCCTAGAGGTGGAGCTAAAGACAGGAAGTCTAAAGCATAACTGTTATGGCAAGGACAGACCAGGGTAAGGAAGTCTTGTAAAAACCTATGTAGTTTAACACTAACTTTGAGTTGTACTTTAATTTTTTCCGCTTTGTTTGCCGTCTCTGTATATGTAGTAGCACATACTTCTTTCTATCCAATAGTTGAATATGTTGCTTCTTTTATTCTAACAACAAACGACGGAGCTTACAGACATGAATGACAATTCAGATGAGAGCAATTTACTCTCAGTAGAATATAATATCAATGGCCTATAAATGGGCTGTTTGTTGACTTTTCTCTTAATTCAGTCACTTCGTTTTGACTTTCTGAAAGCGGTGTCAGGTGCGTTGCAGTGTGAGTTTCCGTTTCGTGTGACAGTGTTTAGTCTTGACTAGGAAGAGAGATGCTATATTTCTACTCTATTCGTTTAGTTTTCTGGCCTGTTTAACAAGTTTTCTATACATACGTGTTACTGCGTTCCACAGAGGTAGATAAAGTGCCCTGAGAAAGTATTCAACTGCCTTTTTTCCATATTGTGTTGTGTAAGAGCCTGCTTTTAGAATTGATTAAATAAAGATATTGTGTCACCAATCAACACATAATGTCAACATGTGGTTAATTAATCAAATTAAACTTTTGATGAATGGCCTGAATAAGTATTCAGCCACGTAGTTATGCCAAACCTAACATTTACATTTTAATCATTTAACAGATGCTCTTAGAGCATGCAGAGCGGCTTACTGGTCAAGGACCGAACAACGTGTTTTACGTTGCTGGCTCATGGATCGCAATTTTTTGGTTACTTTTTTGTTTTTTTGGTTAAATGCGTTATGTTCAGGAGTACACGTTTGCTTCAAGGAATAGTTCACCCATGTTAACCCTTGGACTTATTTTTAATCATCCTGTGCATGCAGTTGACTCCGCCAAAAAAATGTTTTTTGTTTTGTTCCATAAAAATTGGTCATCTTGTGATTCAGGTCTGATGGGTTGCAGCCCCATGGCTATACAGCAGATGGCGCTGTTCCTCCAGCAATTATTTAATTCGTTCATCTCACACATTAAAACATAACTAAGCAAAGAGCTGTATTTTAAATCATAACCCAAAGGTTATAACGTGTGTGTGGCTCAAGACGCATTTCTGCCACTGCACATTTTACTGAGCCACCATTCCTATTGACTACAATGTAATTGTGAACTGGGCGTTAAACACTTTGTAGGAACTGTATCTATTCACCTTATAGCTTTTTCAGATAACGTTGACCTTTACACACACCTGGTGGACAATGTTCTGTCTCTCCTTCTAGGTATGGTCAGGGCGGTGGAGGTTGTGCTGAGGAGCGCCGCGGCTGGGTTTTCCCTAGGAGTGATGGCCTGGGCTGCAGCTGAACCCGTTCTGCCCAAAAATGGGACACTTATGATAACGGCAGTACGGGCAGCAGGACAGGTGGGCGTGGCTGGGGTGGCAGCGGTGGCTGCGTGCCTGGTGTTCACCACAGCGTTGGTGTCCTTGGGAGTCGGACTTCTTCTGGCCTCCAATGCGATGCGACTGATGAGGAGGGAAGGTGAAGCAAGAGCAAGATGGCCAGAGATTGCCGTAGGGGTCACCATGGCGGTGGGAGCCATGGCAACTGGAACACTAGCAAGTGCCCTTCCTGTGTCGGCCCACTTCCTGGTCCAGTGCGTCATGGTCCTGTTGGTGTACCCATACACCCATGTGAATGAGATGACGGCGGTGCTCTCTGTTATCTTCTCGGCTCTTCACCTCAGTGTGGTGTTGGGCTGCATGGGCGTCCTCACAGGACTGTTCACTATGGGCATTGCTGCCTCATCTGCCTGCGCAATACTGAAGGCCCTATCGGAGAGAACACGCCGGAGAGACGACGGACACAGCAAATGGTCCCAGCGGTTACTGCTGTACATTGTTGTCGTGGCAATAGTGGGGTTCCCTATGGGCGTGGGCACAGGGAGGGCTAGCGGGTCGGGTTCGGAGGTTACAGTGATGCTGGAGTCAGTCCTGTGGGTGGGGACGCTGGCTGCAGGGCTGCTGGGAGCTGCTTTGGGAACAGTGGTGGTGGTGAGTTTGGGACCAGAGGGGGCAGCAAGGGTGGCTGTGGCAGCGGCAGTGACGTCATCGGCCCTAAGACTCATTCTCCCAGCATGCTCTTTGCTGGGGTCGGAGGGCAGCATTGGCGGGTTATTAGGGGGGGCCACAGCTGCAGGAGTGTCACTGGGCGCAGCGAGTGTTGCTACAGAGTTCAGAACCACTAAGTCTACACTAGTAGTTCTAGGCTCTGTAGCAGTAGGTACCGTGCTAGGCTTGCAGGGTCTAGCACTGGCAAATGACATTCGAGGACCAGCTGAAATAATAACAGTGGCCCTTGTTGCAGTGGGGGCCTTCCTACTGGGTGCACCACGGAGTCCGTTCAACACGCAGATAAAGCTCAGGGGTGAGGTTCTCATAGGGACCAGTCTGATGAGAGGGATTGGCATAGAAACGGTAACCGCGGCAGCTGCCCCTCTCGGAGTGGGGGCCCTGGGAGCTGCAGCACTGGGGACAGCTGCCCTGGGGACACTGGGGACCGTGGGGGTACTGGGAGCTGCACTAGTGGCACTGGGAAAAACGACATGTGGATTATGACACTGAGACAGTGATTTACTGTGTGTGTGTGTGTGTGTGTGTGTGTGTGTGTGTGGTGGAAGCTAGCCCTATAGCTATCCGTTTTCTCTCCATTCCCCAGCTGCCTACCTGAACCTCCATTCCTTCCTTAAGACAGAATAACAACCCAGTATCTAGTTTGGTTTCAACTGTGTTAGCAACACTGAATGAAGAATTGTCTGTTGAAGAGAGAGGGAAGAGGGCAGAGATTAGGAAGAACAATGAACATTTTCTCTGTTTGAGCTTGAAAGAGTTCAATTTAAAGGATCATTTTGACATCAAGAGGATGGAAATTTATGATGCGTTTGATATTTTTTTGACATCCTTGATCTAAAGTTACTTGTAAGTATTTATGGAATATGTTGGATATTTAACTTAATCTTGATCAGTGACATTTTAGGAGATTACAGTACTTACAACTAAATAAAACTGTTTTCAATTTTTACTTTGATTTGCACTAAGATTGAAATATTTTTTGTTAATAGGTACATTGGTAATATTGCTTATTTTAAATGGATTTTTCAATACTTTATGATCATGTCAATATTTTATGATCATGTGAATTTTACAAATCTTTACAAAGTTTTCGCCAATTAGAACACGTTTTAGTGGTTTTCCGTCGAAGGCAAAGGGAATGAACAAAATACGTATGATCTTTATGAAAGTAAAACCGAGGATTATTGAATTTTATGACGCTCTACACTGTGAGATTGTGATGTTTCGCTATGGCAACCGTGGAGGACCGTAGCTCACTGATAATGACTCTGTGATCTGGTACCGGGAAGGAGAATCGTGAAGTATCACATTATCCTTTTACAGAGATTACATAACAATGGACATTTTTTCATAAAGCGGGGCAGTGTCAAATTTGATGAAGCCCCTGATAGACCTTTAATCAACCTTTACGAAATACAATCCCACATAATTATGTTTAATTCAAGTAAAACATGTGCTTTTCATTATCTTGCGTTTTGGATTGCGATTGTCTTGTCTTTGAAATGACGAGGGACAGGGTGTGATGTGATTTCGAATCACGGAGACTTTTAGCCGACTGTGGGGATGTCATCATGAAATTTAATAACAGGCCTTGCCAATAGTGACACCTCAATGGATCACTGAAACAAAATACTCCCTACCTGCCAGTGAACTCCAGGAAGATCAAGCGCCAATTGGATAAAAGGATTACGGATTAATTTCACAGTGACAAACTCTGGAGACAATATGTCTCAAAACCGGATTTGCACTAACACCACGCAGTGTGTAGAAGATCCTGGGGAATGTTCGGCCGACATCCCGTCGGAACATGTCCACGGGGCAGGCCGTACGCGCGAGGTGACCGTGCGCAACTCCGGCTGCTGCGTGTGCCTGCCGCGCGTCATGCGAATTACTTTTGCTCCAGAGTCCCTTGAGCGGCTCTACCAGGTCTACTTCCGACGGCAGCGACAGGAGACGCTTCGTGTGCTGGTGGCTTTTGCCGCGCTTTTTAACTGTTACGTTATCATCATGTGTGCGGTGGTGTACACGACGGACAAACTTGCAATGCTCGTGGTCGCTGGAGTTGGCCTAGCCGCGGACATTGTACTGTACACACTGTGCCGGCTGCGCAAGCTCCCCACTGCGCCTCTTGTGCTTAGTTCAGTACCATACATACTCTGGGTGATGATAGCCATTCACGTGCTGTGCTATCTGGGGCTGAACTACCAGCGTTTCCCTGAGGCTAGTGATGCAACGGGATGGCAGGTCTTTTTCAGCTTCTCTTGCTTCCTAACACTGCCAATGACCCTGGTCCCTCTACTGCTACTCACAGGCCTGTCCTGTGGGATGCACACTCTGGTTCTTGGGGTCACCATCGCACAGACTCAACAGGAAAGCCTGCAGGGAGGTTTACTCCTCAGACAGGTAAGGTCACGGTGGACATGCACAGAGGTTGGGAGGGAAGTGTACAGGCAAAATGTATGTGTATGTGTGAGTGCCAGATGGGCTGGTTCAACTATAGCCCAGAGATTTTAGTGTGGTGGGGGGCATGAGGGGAAATATTTGCGTTAGGAACGCCAGGTCCATTGTCTTGCCTCAGACTGAGTGAGAGGGAGGACGGGGTTGCCCGTGTTCTGGCAGTTTAGAGGCCATGATACATGTGACCTCAAACGTCATACAACACACACACACACACCAAACTCAGCTAGTCGTCTTTCATTTGCCACGGTGTGCCAGGTTAGGTAAGGTGGGTGTGCAGGGATGTATGGGACACCTGAGGGTAGGCAGCTAAGGGTAGACACCTTTTAAGAAAACCATTGCTCAACTTGCCCACTGTCCTTACTTAAGGTTAGCAACACAATGGACCCTTCACATCCTCAGTTCGTCGGGACTCCCATGGTAATATGTTCAACCCGCGCCACCTCCCCAACCCGATCTGTCCCACCCCTCCAGCTCCTGGCTAACTGGGTGCTGTACCTGTGTGCAGTGACCTTGGGTGTGATGTCATATTACATGGCCGACAGGAAGTACCGAACGGCGTTCCTGGAGGCCCGCCAATCACTTGAAGTGAAACTGACCCTGGAGGAACAGAGTACCCAGCAGGTAGGTGTGTGTGTGTGTGTGTGCGTGCACCCACACGCGCCCTGGTGCCCCATCCATACCCCAGTGCCCTTTTAGCGCTGGCCTGTCACCTCTAGCTGTCAGCAGAACAGAGTGCTGGAACACCCAGTTGTCCTCTAATTATAGTCTGTTGTCTCTGGGCTAATGGGGTCTGATTAGACAGCGGATGTATCATTGAGGATGTGTGACTGTCGGGTGCCTCTAATTGGTCATACATTCTGAACTAGTCACAGGTCTGGAACCAGGGTAATGAGACTTTCCATCACTTTAACCTCTTTTGCTTCTCCGCTCTCTCTTTGTCATTATTTTTCATATTCCTTGCCTATTTCTATTAGTTCTGTGTCTTTACTGTAACTTTATTTTTTTGTAATTTACCTTTATTTTAGCAGGCAAGTCAATGAATTAATGAATACTAATTTATTTACATTAACCGCCAGGCAGAAAGCAAAAGACTTCCTGAAGAGAATGGCTGTTGGCAGTAAATAAAAAGCAACAGATTACTACATGAACTAGCTTGGCTCATTCACACCTGATGAGCAAGATATCGTTCCCTCCATCCTCTGTTCCCTGTTATGCTTGTCTCTTACTGCCACTGTTTCTGGAGCAAAGAGAGAGGGGAGACAATTCCCACAGTGCCAAAGTGTGAAGGCTTCTGGGAGACGGCGCAGCCAGCCAATCAGAACACATCTGGCTGCTTCACATTGCCATGCCAACACATCCCAGCGAGGATTCTTACAGACAGTAGTCTTTCACACAGCACCCACAGTGGACAAACCCACACATAAACGCCATCTGTCTCTGTGTGTGCAGGAAGAGTTGTTGCTGTCCATTCTGCCCAAACACATAGCAGTTGAGATGCTGGCGGGCCTGAAGAAACAAGCCAACCAGAACGGAGTACAGCAGCAGCAGCAGTTTAACACTATGTACATGTATCGCCATGAGAACGTCAGGTCAGACGGTGTTCATGGAAACCAATACGTTCACAAAATACTCCCAGTACCTCATGACAAAAATCTTTATTCTTAACATGGATATTGAGCTAACCGTTAAAGCTATTATCTCCCCTGTTCTTTGTCTCTGACAGTATCCTGTTTGCTGATATTGTGGGCTTTACCCAGCTCTCTTCAGCGTGTAGCGCGCAGGAGCTGGTCAAGCTTCTCAACGAACTGTTTGCCCGTTTCGACAAGTTAGCTGCCGTGAGTGTCTCTCTCTCTGCCTTGCTTTGTCTCTCCTCCTGTTGTTCTCTCTCTTTTTCCTCATCTCTCACAACATTCAGTCGTGCTATTAGACCTAATCGTCTTGGCCACCAAGCTTTCCCCCTCAAGGAAACTCCCTTCTCATTTCTTTCACAAAAACACAGTGGCATAACACACAAGGCGCTTCACACACTCCCATCCATATTGTGCCTAACCACCCTCTGTCCATACAGAAACACCACCAGTTACGCATCAAGATCCTGGGAGACTGTTACTACTGCATCTGCGGCCTGCCCGATTACCGCGAGGACCACGCTGCCTGCTCCATCACGATGGGCTTGGCCATGGTGGAGGCCATCTCGTAAGTGAGGGCGAGCTGGAGGGGGGAGCAATGGCACGGCAGGAGGGAATGGGAGGGCAACGCAGACCAGGAGGGCAGGCAGCTTGAGGGGTAATGAGGAAGTGTGAACTATAGAAAACCAAAATGGAACTGAGCTCCATCCCTCCTCAGGTATGTGCGGGAAAAGACCAAGACGGAGGTGGACATGCGTGTGGGGGTTCACACGGGAACCGTGCTGGGAGGGGTTCTGGGGCAGAGGAGGTGGCAGTTTGATGTCTGGTCCACTGATGTCACCGTGGCCAACAAGATGGAGTCAGGAGGGATACCTGGGTAAGAGAAATACAGCAACAGAGCCGTGGCAAGCAGTTTTTTCTGAGTGTCGCGGTGCCAAGAGGTGTGTGTGTGTGTGTGTGTGTGTGTGTGTGTGTGTGTGTGTGTGTGTGTGTGTGTGTGTG
>JACXGI010006585.1:8890-41551 GCA_016801175.1 Esox masquinongy
TCTGTCTGTCTGAGTGGTATATTCTGTCTGTCTGAGTGGTATATTCTGTCTGTTCTCATATTGTTTGTAAGATGGAACTGGTTGACGTCTCGGCGTGCTGGTTGCATCTGTCTGATGAGTCAGTGGTATAGTGGTAAAGCCCTGTGCTGCCTTTTCTTCACTGCCTCCTTCCTCTCCGACAAATGGATTTTGAAGAACGAGCAAATCAGAAAAAAATTTGAGAAGGACTGGCTACATCTCTCTCTCTCTCTCTCTCACACACACACACACAGACACACACTCACACACAACGTCAAGCTGACAAAGACTAAGTTAGTTGTCTCTCTTTGTCTTATATCTACTAGGGGTGAAGGGGCCTTGAATGCCACAGCCATAATGGAGCCCCAGAACAGCCATCACCAGCACAACCTAGACAACCAGAAAAAGAACCTCTACAAGATGCCTGGACAAGATGATCAGGTTGAACCATGCTCTAGTCTGCACTGGTGTGTGTGCGCGTGTGCATGCCTGTGTGCGTGTGTGTGTGTGTGTTAATGTGGGCAAATCAAATAAACATATTCATTGAATAGCTACATTTTACAGCATCAAATAATTTGTCAGCATTGCTTTCAGCCTTAAATACAATAGCAGTACAAAACATAAAATGCTAACCAAAGCATTTTTACAATGGTTTTAAGGGCACAGAAGGTCTTTAGATGATTGCCTGGGGTGGAAAAAAGCAGCTCTGCTTTGCACAAAAGCCCTTGACATCATGAAGAGCTGTGTCAGTAGGCAAGCAGGTGTCCATAACTAGATCTTAGTGGAAACTTTTAGCAACCATGCCATTTAACAATATTCAAAGCTTTCTCCTGACTGTAAACAATGACTGGTTGTTGTTGAAAAAATCTGACGTGATCTCCTCTTTCTTTGGCTTTGACAGTAGCGGGGGTGGGTGATTATGATACAAATTGTGCCAGCTTGATATTGAAAGAATGGCTGTTGTTGTGCCCCATAGGAAGGCGGCACAGAGCCTGTAATTAGTGGTTAAGTGCAATTAGCCAATGATATTGAATAGGTAGACCGCTCCCCTCTCCTTGAAAAGAAAACCTGTTTTGCGCCTTGTCATGCGATGCCATCATCATTTCCTGTGCTTTCATGGTGCCTCTGTGAACACCTGTTGCCCTTCCCCTGTACAGTAAGGCCTTTGCAACTTGACGACAGGGGAAATGACTGCAGAAATGCACCCTTGCATTCTGACACATATTGTAGCCACTGAAGCAAAGTCACTAGGTGACTGAAAATGCGCAACCTCTGTGGATTAGGTATTGACGGTCTTTAAAATTGTTGAGGGCTACACATTTTGTGAGTTCTGCTGCAGCATTAACGAGTGTCACGCCGTACACGGACACCTTTCACCTTAACACGCAGAGCGTGAACACCGCTGGTGCATTCCTGGCTGGCACGGTGCGTCACTGCCACCGCGGCAGCCGGTGAAGAGTATTTCAGTTGACACCGCGTCTGATGAGCCAATCAGCCAACGCCACTCTGGATCAGCTAATAGCGTTTCAAGAGCCTGGGAGACCTGATCTGGCAAAGCTGTTTGTTTCTCTTAAGGCTGATTTTATGACGCTCCGAGGACCAGAGAACGTAAAAAGAGAAGAAAGAGGTAACGAAAATGACGTTGATAGAGTATGGACTATTACGATTATGGAAGAGCTTTTCCAGATCACCCAAGGCTCTTGCCGTCCTTGTTGGGAAGTGATGAAGCACATGTGGATTGGAGCAGAGAGCTGGGATCTGGAGGGAGGTCAAGGGCTTTGACTCTTGTTCTCTCTCTCTCTCTGCTGATTTGTGCTCAGCTCAGCATAAACTATTCTCTCAATCAATTGTTCTCTATCTGTTCCCTGTCTGACACTCTCACTCTCTCTCACTCCCTCTTTTTCTCTCTCTTTCCCTCTAGTTTTGGCCAGTGCAGTACGTCCTCACAGTAATCTACTGGGGCCTGATCTACTGATTCAATAGCCCACCAAATGACTAAACCCTCTTAAATGTCAGGAGTAATTTGCAGCCTCTGAGCTTTTTGTTGGCCAGAAAGAGGAATTGAGAAATGCTGATTTACAGCAGGTAAAGGTTTAATATTAACTTCAGGCTTTTTAGTGATGCACATAAAAATACAACAAAGACTGCTTTGACTCACGGGCGTGTTTTGTTGACACATCGATGCGGATGAGTTAATGGCAGATCGTGTACGGTAGATAAAACCGTCATTCTTGTTTTCAAACTAGTTTAGCTTTGGAATAGAGAAGCGAGCGGCTCGAATGAAAGCCATTATTTAATCAGTGATCTCTATACTGCAGACATACAATCGGTTGTTAAATCGTGCGGTGTTGCCACTTGCCAATGCGCTTCCTGTTTTCTACCCATGTCCTA
Source organism: Esox masquinongy (assembly GCA_016801175.1). NCBI lineage: Eukaryota > Metazoa > Chordata > Actinopteri > Esociformes > Esocidae > Esox > Esox masquinongy. The sequence continues at coordinate 11,300 of JACXGI010006585.1, forward strand.
GATTCTACCTTGGATTTGAAAAAACGCAGAAGAGATTTACTCCATTTTTGATTTTACTCCCTGGAATTACTTTCGATAAAATGTTTCACCGCTGCATGTGGAGTAGTTACAATAGATTATTTCATCAAGTCGCTGTCTGCACGTGGACCATGAAGACCATGTCGTGTTTCCTAGCGCTACGGAGGCCTATTATAATTTGTTGGATTGCTGCCACATACTAAATTAGAGTTGATCCATTTTGGGCCTGGATCTTGAGCGCGTTTGCGGTGTGATAATAGGCTGACGTGTCTGTCGGTCTGTTCAAAGTTAGACCCGTCGGGACTGTGAGCGGTTCAACTGCCTGTGGTCTCCACATCTGTGGCTTAAAGTACATTACTGCTCGGTTGACGTTCCCTTTGTGGACATTTCTGGAAAAGGCCCCAATATCGGCATGGATGGGATTCATTCCAATGACAGTGGAGAAGACTTCCACTGTCAAATATTCAAGCTAAGAAACCTCATAGAGATGATGCTTCTAGTTTCTAGAGTCCATGTAAATGAGGATTTCACACTGGGGGTGAAATGCTATTTTTTGTGTTAATCAGTGGCAACAGGCCTGGGCCTTAAGCTAAACAACGTGTAACCTGTAGTTACATGATATACTATAACAGAGACTCTTTAAATATGCGCAATGGTTCTTTTACAGTTATTGTTCAGTGGGGTTGGCCGACATGGGACGATGTAATTGTACATCAGTGTTGTATGGGCACATAATCACAATACAACAGAGGTTGACATTGGCCAACTTTTCTTTTTTTGCTTGAGCATACTGTCAATGCTGTAGTCAACTGTATTGAATTTACACAAAAAGTTGCAGAGCCAACAGCGAGTCGACAGTCAGTCAGTCTGTGAAATACATTTATAGATTTTTTCTCTTCTATTGAAGATTTAAAAAAGAGCACTGATAGCTGCTATGCCAGTTATCACACGGACACAGTATTCAAGTATGGAAATAACAATGGATCAGTGGTAACGCTAAAACAGTGAGGGCCGCTGGATGTACACAGCAACTCGGCTAGCAAATTTGCATATCAGGCTAGCTCTAATTAGCGGCACTACTCTGTAATAGAGCACACTAATCTGGGTCAGCGGCACGCATATTCAAACGAGCACCTGGGAATATTACACAGCGGCAAGAGTCTATGTACGTGTCGACCAGGGTGTGTGCGTCACTCGGCATTAGCATCGACACACACTGCCCCCAAAAAAAATAATTACAGCAATTACAAATGACGTCAGTAACGGCTGGCTGTCAGTCAAAGTGTGGGCCTGATGGGAGGCTTGTTCCGGTGATGCAGATATGGGCTCTGGTGCTTTGACTTACCAGCTGAGCCGCCGCACTCCTCCAAGCCGGTCCTGTTCTGCTACTGTTTATAAGTGTGACTCTAGAGATGTCAGTTTTGTGGGTTCAGTCACTGTCACTGCCAGAGCCCTCAGTCACTGGGATCACACATACAAAAAAAAAGTGCCCTCGATTACCCACAAACTGGTGCAAAACATGGTGATACACTGAGACAGATGTTCAGGCACTGAATAGAGAAGCATCTGTCCCTGGAGACTGTGGTCTGAAAATGGTCGCTAGGAAACTGCTGTGTGCACTGATCCTCATTGGAACGTTAGAACTGACCCGGTCAGGAACCTCCGGACAGCCGGCTAGCCTTTGAACGACTGAGGCTGTATGTAAATGGAAGCCGAGGCGGTCATTAATGATCAGTAAACGATCACAGTCTTTGCAACCTGTTCTCTCTTGTGTAGCCTCGTGTCCAACCTGTGGTATGAGCGTAGTTCGCGTGGGTGTCCTGGCTACTTTTTCAATCTTGCCCCTTATACCATCCTGGCCACTAAATCATCCCTGGTATCCAGTTGGCCCATTCATCATTTCCTCACTGTAGAAAACAAAACACGAACCAAGTGTGTTGTTCTTTGGCTACTGAATGTATGCGATCAATAATGTATGTAATTCAGTCTGTAATTCAGAATGAGCTGCATTTAAATTATTCAAATGTAATCTTTTACAGACTGCTCAGCAAACAAAAATAAGTTGTTGGGATGTTCCTGAGGATGTCAAAAAATTGTCCCGTAAAGTCACCAGAATGTTTTGTCATGGTCCCCTGAGACTTTTGACTAGTTTTCTCTTGGTCCTGGTAATGTCCCCAAAGAGCTTTGGAGGACATTCTTTAAATAACATTTTCATGGTCCCCTGAACATTTTGTGTAGTTCCTGGTAGGTCCTAGGGATATTTCATGACATTCCTAAGATGTTTTTTCATGCTCCCCTGGAACATTTGCCTAGAGCGCAGTTTGTTTCTGATTCTTGTTAAGTCAGTCGTCAAATGTCATTGTCAAGTCAACATGGACACTTCAGCCATACTCAGTGGGGCACAATTTCCCTGTAACTAAAGCCAGACATCTCTGTTTTTCACACAGAGAAACATGCCCAGCTTTCAATTTTGCTGCACGCTGTCCAACTTCCGTATTGAGAAAAAGATTGGCCGGGGCCAGTTCAGCGAGGTGTACAAAGCCACATACCTGCTGGAGGACCAACAGGTTGCTCTGAAGAAAGTCCAGGTACAGTGTCAAGCTCCATGTTTCCGTCACTCTATGGTTACATCTCGGCAGAAATGACTTGTGTGCTTTGTTAATGATCACTTTCTTTACAAACGAACACAAACCAATGTTGCATGAGACTGTTGTATATTAAGTGTTGTGGTGGTGGATATGTTAAAGAGCTTTCTTTGGAAGGTCATAGTTATCCCTCAGTTAAGGCAAAAGTCCCTTCTTGTTAGAAATCCCTTATGGTGTGAATCACCACCTCTCCCCAGCGATCCACAGTAGAATCTGCTATGGGTGAAACAGTTTATTCAGCAAAATTTGTTTCAGGCAAATGCAACAAATTCTGTGTGTTTGGAGCAGGCCTGTACACACTTTGTGTTTTAACCTGTCATACCTGGTGTTTAGTTGAGTCAGTTATGTGGCAAAAAAACACAAATGGTTGGACCGGGAGGCCATGATTGAGCCACAGTGCTATACATTGCTCAAAAAAATTAAGGGAACATGTAATCATCACAGTTTAAGTCCATTAAACTTCAGGAATATCAATCTGTCCAGTTAGGAATGAAAAGCGATTGTGAATCAATGTCACCTGTTTTGATAGAAATGAAAGTGACAACAGGTGCACTGGAGAGGCAACAGCAAGACAACCCCCAAAAAGGGAATGATTTTGCAGGTGGTGGCCACAGACAATTGCTCTCTCCTTATCCTTCCTGACTGATTCTTCTCTAGTTTTGTGTTTTGCTATTGTCCTTGTCACTACTGGTAGCCTGAGGGGGTACCTACAGCCCATTCAGGTTGCACAGGTAGTCCAGCTCCTCCAGGATGGTACATCCATACATGCCGTCGCAAGAAGGTTTGCTGTGTCTCCCAGTACAGTCTCAAGAGCATGGAGGAGATACCAGGAGATGGGCCGTTACAAGAGGAGTACTGGACAGGACCGTAGAAGGGCAACAACACAGCAAGAGGACCAGTATCTGCTCCTTTGTGTGAGGAGGAACAGGAGGAGCACTGCCAGAGCCCTACAAAATGACCTCCAGCGGGCTACTGGTGTGCATGTTTCTGACCAAACTGTCAGAAACAGACTCCATGAGGGAGGCATGAGGGCCCGACATCCTCTAGTGGGACCTGTACTCACAGCCCAGCACCGTGCAGCTCGACTGGCATTCGCCAGAGAACACCAGAATTGGCAGGTCTGCCATTGGCACCCGTTCTCTTCAAAGATGAGAGCAGGTTCACACTGAGCACATGTGACAGACGTGAAAGAGTCTGGAGACACCATGGTGAACGTTATGCTGCCCGCAACATCATCCAGCATGACCGGTTTGGCGGTGGGTCAGTGATGGTCTGGGGAGGCATATCCTTGGAGGATCATACAGACCTCAATGTGCTAGCTAACGGTACCCTGACTGCTGTTAGGTACTGGGATGAAATCCTCAGACCCATTGTCAGACCTTACGCTGGTGTAGTGGGCCCTGGGTTCCTTCTGGTGCAGGACAATGTCCAGCCTCATGTGGCAAGAGTGTATAGACAGTTCCTGGATGACGAAGGCATTGATGCCATTGACTGGCCCTCACGTTCCCCAGACCTGAATCCAATTGAGAATATCTGGAACATTATGTATCGGTGCATCCGATGCCGCCAAGTAGCGCTACAGACTGTCCAGGAGCTCACTGATGTCCTGATCCTGGGAGGAGATCCCCCAGGACACCGTCTGCCGTCTCATCAGGAGCATGCCCAGACATTTTCGGGTGTGCATAAAGGCACGTGGGGCCATACACCCTACTGAGTCACATAATGAGTTGCCATGATGAAATTCATGCAAGTTAGAACAGCCTGTGATTTCAATTGTTTACTTTGATTTTCGGTGTGAGTTTGAATCCAGCCCTCAATCACTTGGTAATTTTGGTTTCCATTGACTGTTATGTGATTTTGTTCTCAACGAACTACACAATGTACAATAAAGATTTTGGTCTTTAATATATTTTGTTCATCGAGACCTCGTGTGATTTAAGTGTTCCCTTAATTTTTTTGAGCAGTGTTTTAGAGCTGCCTGAGGATTCTTCGGGATACCTCTGACAATACAGTCAGACAATGGTACTAACCTCTGAAAATACAGTCAGACAATGCTACTAACTTCTGACAATACAGTCAGACAATGGTACTAACCTCTGAAAATACAGTCAGACAATGGTACTAACTTCTGACAACACAGTCGGACAGTGGTACTAACCTCTGAAAATACAGTCGGACAATGGCACAAACCTCTGAAAATACAGTCGGACAATGGCACTAACCTCTGACAATACAGTCGGACAATGGTACTAACTTTTCTGTCATCCTTTTCAGATATTTGAAATGATGGACGCCAAGGCTCGCCAGGACTGTGTCAAAGAGATTGACCTGCTCAAGGTACGGCTTCTGAGGGGCCTTTTCAGAGGGACCATCTCAATGTACTTTTGTTGACTCCTCGTCCCCTCCCCTTATCTCCTTCTCCAAAATCCAGTGAAGGTGAAGTTTGGAGGTCCCTCCCCTCTAACCTTCTCAGGCAAACATGTTTTTCAGAAATTAAAATTAGTAGTGTTAGAAACATAAAAAATATTGTAATAGTATGATTAGCAATGGTAGTATTAGTAGAAATTAGAAATAAGAGACGTGTTTTGCCTGCTCACTGTGGTAGAAATTTTCTTATTCCATAGTACAATAATGTCATATTGCTTATTCTAAGTATAATCCAGTCATTTAGAAAAACAGACTCCATGGCCATTATGTGTTTCGGCTCTGCTCACTTGTACAGGATGTGCCTACAACAGATAGCTATAGATTTGGTTACACTTCTCAAGGGCTGTAAACATCTTGTTATCTTTCTAAGCCAAAGTTTGCAGAGAAGCTGGTGAGACATGTAGACTAACCATAAATAGGAGGGGGACACAGTGGGCTGTACTGAATGTATATAGGCCTGAGCTCAACCTTCAACTGAGAGCTTTTTGAACTGACTCTGCTGAGTGTGTTGTTAACTAGTCATGCTTTCTTTACAAATGGTACATACAGCTCTGGAAAAAATTAAGAGACACCTTAGGTGCAGTGGTCTCTTAATTTTTTCTGGAGCTGTGTATTACCAATTCTCCAAGGGTATGCAAATTTTGGGAACAATTGTATTAAAAGTATTGTATATTACAGGGGTTTTTTTGGGTGGGGGGGCTAAATATTAGTTTTAGAAGTAATATCTTTGAAAATCCCTTAAGGACTTATCAAGGAAAAAAGGAAATGCGGTTGAGATTCTGCTATTGACTTTTTATGGATTCATTAAAATATGATTTTACTTAGAACGGCTTTGAAATCATAAGGTGTAGGTGAGGAAGAGGTGGAGAAAGATGAGGGGAGAGTGAGGGTGCTTGAATCTTTCACCAGTGACATTTTATGGTTTTAGTTTGGTGTGGCCCTTTTTACGTGATCTGGGCAGTTTTTGTTTTCTGCCACTTTTGAGTTGTTGTGACTGCGAGTGCGCCCGGGCTGTGTTTGATGTATGTGCTTCCATTTAATAATGTGCCCATTGCCATAAAAACACACACTCATTGCCACACACAGAAACACACACACAACAAGAGAGAATATAATTATCAGTGTATTTCTCCATCCATCTGTGTGTTATTCTTTGTCATTGCATTGGATCAAAGAAAGCCTCTGTTCTGACATTCCAAGTGTGTTTTCTGTCATCTCACACAGGCTGTGAGGCTCTGTTTAGAGTCGGCGGTGTATGTGTCTGTGTGTGTCTGTGTGTGTCTGTGTGTGTCTGTGTGTGTCTGTGTGTGTTTATGTCATCTCAAGGTGTGGGGGGAGGGATTGCCACAGACAAAGTGACGAGACGATGAGAAAGAAGAAAAAATAGAGGGAGAAGAAAAAGGAGAAGGAGGGAGGCAGGAGAGATGAGGCGCCAACACACACACACACACACCGTCAGGTCCTTGATCCCGCCTGCCTGTCACTGGCCTGTCACTTTAACGACCAGTCAAATCACGCGCACCCATCTGCTGTTTGTCTCCCGCCTCCTGGAATGATTGGCGGGGGCGCAGGCAGTTGGGGTTTCACGGCTGCATAAATTGAAGCGTGCTTTTTTTGTGTGTGTGTGTGTGTGTGTGTGTGTGTGTTATGAGCGGATAATGACACGGTCGTCATCAGCATCATCAGCGGGGACTCTGTGACATTTGTTCCCGTGCTGCGTTCCGCCAGGCGGCCGGCCGTTAAACCCGGGGTTTATGACAGCGACTTGAAGTGTGCGTCTGTGAGCAGAGACCCCTGTCAGAAAGTCTGGCTCAGATTACCATTCAAAAACACTGACTGTGTGGGTGTGTGTGTGTTTGTGTGCGCGCCTATACATGTGTACCTAACTGCCTGTGTATAAGTGTGTTTGTGTGTGTGTGTGTGGGTTTGTTGTGATGCGCTCCTTTATCACAGCAGCCACTACACGCGCACACACACTCACACCACACATACTGTACCACACACACACACACACACACACACACACACACACACACACAACACCCACAAACACACACCTACACACTCACAGTATGTCATGCAATATGATCTATCTGGACACCTATGTTCCATACAGTGTGTTTCAAGAGGCTGTAGCGCTAAGAGTCCCTAAGGGGGTTGAGAGGGTGGGGGGCAGGGTAGCCCAGTGGGAACAGGGAATTGGGCCAGCTAACAAAAGTTTCTTGGATTTAATCACCAAGGCCACACTGAGCCTTGTGCTCAAATGTACATGCACACCCAGATGAGTGCTGTACCATGATTCTGTTTTTTTTTATCCCACATATACCTTTCAGGGGATTTCTGAGTAAATTACGTCTGATTCTGAGTAATGTACGGCTGATTCTGAGTAATGTACGGCTGATTCTGAGTAATGTATGGCTGATTCTGATGAATGACGGCTGATTCTGAGTAGCTGAGGTGTATTCTGACAGCCCGCGAAGCCTGGTAATATTTGTATGATTTCGCAATCTACACCTCATTTATCCAACTGCCGCCAGCACCAATGATGCCATGTAGGTTACCCAGTACTGTAAACGCTTATTCATCTGCTTCGCTGTATAAGTACCATACAGAAAGGAGTATGAGGCCATAAGAAAGGAGTTTTATCTCCCGCTCCTTTAGCTAAGGTGTAGGGCTGCAACTAACATCAATTTTAATTATTGATTAATCTGTTGATTACTAATTTGATTAATCGGATACATCAATTCCAGAATTAAATGCAAGTGTTTTATTTCAAATAAATGTAAGTTTTCAGTGTTTTTCTTATTGTTTTACAATGCCTTCATTAAAACAACTGTAGTCAGTAGTTATTAAACAAATAAAATCGTGCAAATCCTTATAAATAAATCATTATATAATTTTCAAGAATGTTGGAAAAGCATGAAGTATTATGAAGCTGGACTTTAGAATGAAACTGAAAATGTTAATGGAAATTGTAATGCATTTAAATGCCTCAATGTTTCTGTTGTGGAGAAATGTAGAACTCAACAAATTTGACACTAATGGGTTAATTCAGTTCTGAATGGTAGCTAGCCGGAGCTGCTCGACTATACACAAACTCAACGTGCTTAAAGGTGCACTATGCAAGTTTTTACGCCACCTATCGGCAGTGAGTTGAATATCGGTTCTATAACTCCGTTAGGATCTGTCACTATCATTACTAACTACGAGCATACTGACTGGTCTGAAACAGTGGCACCTCCAACCGTCGATGCTGGAGCAATGAACACAGACTTTCATTTGATGGGCCCTTTCCTTAACTACTTGACTCAGAATAAACAAAGTAAACAGCTAAACCAATCAAAACGGTGTCTGGCTACCTACAAGCGTTAGATGCATTGCCATATTTCAGAGACTCGTTGATGGCTATCTAGCGAACATGAAACCATAATCGTGCTAGCTAGCGCTAGCTGGAACAATTATATGCGGATTTTGAACACTTTGCACAAGGCTAAATCTAGCTAAAAGACAATGTAAATGCTTCTTCTGAGCAATAGTCGCTTATTCATTAGGTTTGGTAAAACAACCCACAATACATGTTTGTTTTTCTTTATCTTTTGCAGAGAACACCAGGTTGTAACAATATTTTCCAGCAGGAAATGGAATCAAGGAGTGTCTGTTCGGACACATAACAAAGCTAGCTAATGTTAGCTTATCGTCTTGACCAAAGACTTGGGAGAAACCTTTCTAAAATTCAATATATTTTCGTTTCTGGAGCGCTCAGTGTACATGAACCAAAACAAATCTTGTCATTGGCCTTCACTTCACGGAAGTACACACCTTGCGGACGTCCAGACCTTCTACGTTTTACTTGCAACCATGGCAGTGGGGATAGTGTCACTCCTGACTCTAACATTAACTGATGATATGTAAGGGTTATTTTCAGATATTTTAAATGGAAAAAAGGCACCTTTAAGTAGATCACTGGTTTGTTGGTTAACTCAGCCATGCATTCAAGATGAACTATTTCTCAATTAAAAATGTAACTCTATGAATAAAAATTAAAATGAATGATGAATTTGAATAATATTAACAAGCCGTGCTGAGCACTATTCATCTTCTGTCATCATGGCTACGATGCGTTTTTTCTTTTAATGCTTATGCATTACAGTCATGCTTCCGTGCAGTGAGGGTTTTCCTTTACAAATTTTACAACAAACTGTTTTCGTTCGACTTCTAAAAAGTGAAGTGGTCCCATATTTTGGAAGTTCTTAGTCATGACTTCCCTCCATTGAACCCTCTGCCATCTTTCAAAATGTATTTTTTTCTGCGTCTTGTGTTGACCCTACTAATCCATAGTCACATTAATTTCCAGCAACTTTAATTATTAATATTATCGTTGTTTTTAGCTATTAGTTGTTGCAACCCTACTAAGATGGCTTCATGTATTAGTGTATCTCCTGGACAAGAAAATAGACTGTCACAGGTCATACCCTAAATCCATCTATTTAATGCCAAATTGCAATTTGTTTTGTCCTTGACCAATCTCAGGACAGACACCACAAGGCAAGTTGGGTTTAGTCAAGTGAGTTGGGTTGAGACCAGTGAGTTGGATTGAGACCATTGAGTTGGGTTGAGTCCACTGAGTTGGGTTGAGTCCACTGAGTTGGGTTGAGTCCACTGAGTTGGGTTGAGTCCACAGATTTGGGTTGAGTCCACTGAGTTGGGTTACTACCAGTGAGCCGGGTAAAGCCAAAGCTCCGCTATATTGGGTTACTGTGTCTCACAATTCTATAAAATTCAAAGTCTATAAATAACAAAATCCAATTTGAGGAAATGAAAATACTATCCTGACTCACTATCCTGACTCACCATTTAAGAAAAAAAAGAGTCATAAGATAGATAACGGTCAGTTTCATAAAGCACAATGAGCGTATGAAAAGTTATCTGTCGTTATAACTCCTTTTCCCGGCACTGTTTTTCTGCAGGCAATATTAGACCTGTTTGTGTTACTAAACCCTCTAATTTAGGAGGATCTGATTGAAGCCTCCATGTTTATGTATAGGAAGTCATCATATCGGGCTATTATGCAGCCGTAATATTCTTCTTGTCATTAAAGGGGAATGCTTGTTAATCAGAAATATGTATTCTGTTGTTGCTAGGGGGGTCCAGCAGCCTATGGCCTTCGGTGCAGGTGTGCTGCTGCATTGTGGGTTCGAATCCAACTTACTGCTGCATTGTGGGAAAGATACTGCACCAAATCCCTTATTTAGATCTGAATTTGCGCAGCTAAGACCTCTTTGGCAAAATGTCCACATTTGTTGTCAACATTACTGAATTAGTATTTTTCTGTTACCTTACAAGGAATGCTGACTTATAAGGTGCATCTTGGGGGAAATCCTGTTTCTCGTAATGAGCAACAGAAAAGCACGTAGAATTGGTTTGTTCAGTTGTTCTTCAAGATCGTGCGGCTGTTGTGGTGTTTGGTGGCTGTATTTGTTCTGTACATGTTAGCATGGTTGATACATTCGACTGAACAACAATGTTGCATTAATGAAAGCAGACCAATATTTATATTTTTTAGAATAATTGGTCTTTCGACTAATAACATTTAGTGTGAACTAGCAGAACAAGGATCAGAATTGGGCTGCCTGTGTGAACATGTCTATATCCAACACTTGAGACATTATAAATAAACAGTTTGGATGTATTTCTTATAGATTTATATTAATAAGGAAATGCTCCACCACCTTCTCAGAACAAGACTGAACTGACATGCTTCTTCTTTCTCGTGGCGCCTTACAGCAATTGAACCACCCCAATGTGATCAAGTACCTGGACTCGTTCATCGAGGACAATGAGCTCAACATCGTCCTGGAGCTGGCGGATGCAGGCGATCTCTCTCAGATGATAAAGGTGAGGGGTTAAAGCCGCTGGTCCCTGACTGGTCACTGGTGGCTGGTTGTGGGTGTTGAAAGGCAGAGTGAAGCCAAAACCTCAGGGGCTTTAAATGAAAACACACTGCATTGTCTGCTGGGACTAACGAGAGAGACAGAGACAGAGAGAGCGAGGGGGGGGGGTATTTGCCCACTCATCTTTGCAAAAGCGCTCCAAATCTGTCAGATTGCGAGGACATCTCCTGTGCACAGCCCTGACTAAGGCCCCAGTTCCAGCTGAAGAAAAACAGCCCCAAAGCATGATGCTGCCACCACCATGCTTCACTGTGGGTATGGTGTTCTTTGGATGATGTGCAGTGTTGTTTTTGCGCCAAACATACCTTTTGGAATTATGGCCAAAAAGTTCAACCTTGGTTTCATCAGACCATAACACATTTTCCTACATGCTTTTGGGGGACTTGATGTTTGTTTTTGCAAACTTCAGCCAGGCTTGGATGTTTGTCTTTGTAAGAAAAGGCTTCCGTCTTGCCACCCTACCCCATAGCCCATTCATATGAAGAATACAGGAGATTGTTGTCACATGTAGCACACAGCCAGTACTTGCCAGAAATTCCTGCAGTTCCTTTAATGTTGTTGTAGGCCTCTTGGAAGCCTCCCTGACCAGTTTTCTTCTCATCTTTTCATCAATTTTGGAGGGATGTCCAGTTCTTGGTACTGTCTCTGTTGTGCCATATTTTCTCCACTTGATGATGACTGTCTTCACTGTGTTCCATGGTATATCTAATGCTTTGGAAAATCTTTTGTACCCTTCTCCTGAATGATATATTTCAACAATGCGATCCCTCTGATGCTTTGGAAGCTCTCTGCGGACCATGGCTTTTGCTCTGAGATGCAACTAAGAAAATGTCAGGAAAATCCCACTTGAACAGCTGAACTTTATTTGTGATTAATCAGAGTCACTTTAAATGATGGCAGGTGTGTAATGACTTCTATTCAACATGAGTTTTAATGTGATTGGTTAATTCTGAACACAGCCACATCCCCAGTTATGAGAGGGTGTGCACACTTATGCAACCAGGTTATTGTAAGGTTTTTATTTTTCATTTTTCCCCCTCGAAGATTTCAGTTTGTTTTTCAATTGAATTGTTCACATTATAGGTCAAAGTTCTGACATGATTTATCTTTGTCTCATTCTTTTACATCACAAAAACCTGGCATTTTAACAGGGGTGTGGAGACTTTTTATATCCACTGTACACATCCTCGAAAACACACTGTTCTTCTCTATACTGCCTGTTCTAATTGCTCCTCCTTCCTTTCTTTTTGATCACCCTTGCATATAATCTGTTCTCTTCTACTTTTCTTCTCATTCCTTTCTCTTTCATCCCTCCCTCATTTGTTTTTGTCTCCCTTCCCTTATCTCTGTCTGCTCATGCATCTCTCCTCTTGCCTTTCTTTTCCTCCTCTGTATTTTGGGCTGCCTTTCTCTTTATGCATAGTTTCCAAAAAAGTTCCTCTCCGAAACTGTTCACTTCTCTGTCTTCAGATTGACTTTTTCGTTGTCTTTTATTTTTCAAGGCATCATTATAATGATGTAGAAAGAGATTCCTAATTCCAAGCTCTCTACTCGACCGATATGCAGATCACAGTGGAAAACATCTCTCGCCAGCGGCATGCTTTCTAGTTGTCATTAAAAACTTGCTTTACCCCCCCCAACAAAAAACAAAGAAGTTTGTGGGTGGAAAATAGTGGAAAAGAAAATACAAACATTTGTTGTTTTGGGGCATTAAACAAAGTTTGGGCAGTTTAATTAGCCAGATTAGTGTTAATTAGGTGCTGGGCTCTGTGCGCAGGCGGTGTCAAATCTCGTTAGGCTGCTTCTCCCAAATGTCTTCTCATTACCCACTCAAACAGAGGCAGGGACGGGGTTAAATGGTAATGCACAGATGAATAATTCTTTAGATGTTTCGCACTGTTTTGGGGTGCTGTCTGACATTGAATCAGGGTTTTTTGAGGTGTGTGTGTGTGTGTGTGTGTGTGTGTGTGTGTGTGTGTGTGTGTGTAGGGTGTGTGTGTAGAGTGTGTCTGCATGAGAGTGAGGGGGAGATGGGAAGTATAGGGTGAATCCAGGCTTCCCTTAGAGCTCTGTTGCTGTCAGTTTTTTTATGACTTCCCCATCCTCTTTTTCTCCCTCTTTCTCCCTCTCTGTCTTTTCTCCTCTCTCTCTTTCTCTCTCTCTCACTCACAGTACTTTAAGAAGAAGAGGCGGCTCATCCCGGAGAGGACAATCTGGAAATACTTTGTCCAGCTGTGTAGCGCCCTTGAGCACATGCACTCCCGTAGAGTCATGCACCGCGGTAAACAGCCACAACCACTCCTTCACTGGCTTCTCTTCGTCACTCACTTCCTGTCTTTTTTTCTCCGGCTTTAATTTTTTTAGTTCCCACTTTACATTTCCCCCTCTTTGACTCAGTCTGCTCAGAACACTCTGACTTCATCTCACAACTGTTCTTTTCCCTTTTCTCACCTCTCCCTCCTGTCTCTCTCCTTATTCACTTATCCTGTCTCTCTCTCTTTCCTTATTCACTCATTCTGTTTCTTTCTCTTTCCTTATTTACTCTTCCTGTTTCTCTCTCCTTATTCACTCATCCTGTCTCTCTCCCTTTCCTTATTTACTCATGCTGTCTCTCTCTCCTTATTCACTCATCCTGTCTCTCTCCCTTTCCTTATTTACTCATCCTTTCTCTCTCTCCTTATTCACTCATCCTGTCTCTCATTATTCACTCATCATGTCTCCCTCTCATTATTCACTAATCCTGTCACCCTCTCTTTATTCACTCACCCTGTCTTTCTTTTTATTCCCTAACCCTGTCTCTCCTTATTCACTCATCCTGTCTCTCTCCTTATTCACTCATCCTCTGTCCTTATTCACTCATCCTGTCTCTTTCTTTTTATTCCCTGATCCTGTCTCTCTTTCTCCCAATCATCCTTATTTTGGCTTTAAAGGGAAAATGTGTCAGTTGGACTTGTCTTGTTAAATGGAATAAGTGGTTCTGTCTCCCTTGGCGACAGACATCAAGCCAGCCAACGTGTTCATCACCGCTACAGGAGAGGTGAAGCTGGGAGATCTGGGACTGGGTCGCTTCTTCAGCTCCAAGACCACTGCTGCACACTCTTTAGGTCGGTGGGTCTCAAACCTTCAAGCTCACAGTGAATTCATGTTAAAATAGTCATTGTTCAAATGTGTAATTAGTGCAGCATTGTGGATATTTCCTCTCATGCTCATGTGGCCCAGAGTTAATAATATACACTGTTGATTTAAGATATTACAGTGTCTTATGTTTCATCCTTAACACTTACTCCAGGGATGCATTGGCCATTATTGCCCCAGTTTGGGGAGCGCTGCTCTAGAACACCATAGGAAACTGTCAGGACCTCAAACGATTACGTTCCTGCAGGAACACACACCTAGACACAACACACACATACACACACACATACACACACACACACACACACACACACACACACACACACACACAAGACAACGCAAGTACTCATACATAAACACTGACACACAGGACAACAAACATACTCACACACACACGCAGACACACACAGACACATGCAGGCACACAAGACAACACACATACTCGCACACAAACGCAGACACACAGGACAAAACACGTACTCACACACAAATGCAGACACACAAGACAACACACATACTCACACACAGGACAACACACGCACTCACACACACACAAACACAGGACAACACACACAAACAGGACAACACACATACTCACATACACAAAATCAAGCTCATAATGTTATAAAAAAACATACAAGTGTACATTTCTGAGACACGCAAAAACATTCAGGCCTGCATGTACTCACACACACACACACACACGCACACATACACACGCCTCTAACAATTACTCAGGGTGTAGCCTAGGAGAGCAGCACCTTTTTAACAAGCCCTCGCCGTCTCCTTGGCAACCGCTCATAGTGCCATAGCTTCATTAAGGTCGCTGACCTATGCATGCGTTTGCATATGCAAATATATTCAGCGTCTGCTGTCCCCCCTTAAGGTGGAGATGGATAGATGAGCTGGGTTTTTGGGGGGTGGGGGCTGGAAATGGAATGATTCCGGAGCCAATTAGCGTATGACGCCTTATGGCTTTGTGGATCAACTGTCACCCAAACCAAAGCAAGAATCAGTGTGTTGTCGCTAGTGAGCTGTTTTACATATTGGTATTGGTTTCTCTTTATATTATTTGCAGCTGTTCTGGGTACTCTATTCAATAACAACAAATGCCTAACAATGCTGGGGGATGAGAATTCCTCTTCGTGCTGTACGGTATTGTCCCTATAGTCACATCAGTGTGAATTCTATGGTAATAATGAATAAATAATAATGTACGCAGCTGTAGTTGTCAGAACAGCAACATTTCCTTTCCAAAGGTCTAATTTTCTGATTCAAGATTTAATGTTAAAATGAAGCCGTAGTCTGACACCACACCCTTTTTGTCTCAGTGGGGACACCGTACTACATGTCTCCAGAGAGGATCCACGAAGGCGGCTACAACTTCAAGTCAGACATCTGGTCTCTAGGATGTCTTCTCTATGAGGTAGGTTCACTTCTTCTGGTCTCTCTATCCAGTGATGTCTAACTTCTGTCCAGGGGAGTTACTGGGGCTTCTGGGTAATGAATTCAGCATAATCATCAGCCAGGATCATGGGTAGTTTCAACTAGTGGGCTAGGGCTACTGATGGGCTAGGACATCATCCTACACACTCAGAAGCTCTCCAAAAACCATTGAATCGTCTGAAGTTTAGAAAAAAAAACCTGATGTGGCAAAGTAGGGCTAATACAGAGACAAAACATAAACAAAGCCAAACCTCTGTTGGCTGGAAGACAAATAGGCAGAGACCCGCCTTGCTTGTGTAATTGTAGGATAAACTCTGATTTGTAATTCCTAGAACAATTACATAGAAATTAGACTACACTAGAGCTAAAAGATATTTTGGTGTTTTGCATATTTTTACAGGCGGCTACACATTCCTGTGAGGTTTATGAACGTGGCGCCCTGGCTGTGGTTAGACATCTATGGGTCACATGACAGCCACATCGTATCACACCTCAGTGAGGTATAGAAAAGCAGGTGGGAGGTGGAGTAGGAATGAAAGAGGTTTTTAATCAAATACCCTCTGGAGGAAATGTGCCCCTTACTCCTCACTTCAAATGTTAACTTTTAAAAGAAGTTTCCCCTCCCACTAATTATTTTGTTGTACGAATGTGTATGCGCACGAACATAACAGAAACAGTTCATTTATGCAGCTCAAAAAATCCATTATTCTGGATGCTGACTCATGCTGGTACAATATTAAACTGTCAGTGACAATGCTCCTTCTGTCAGTTGTGAACTTGGCGTTCTCTGTTGATAATCACTACAGCTCACTGTTCTTGAGGAACTGTGTTCTCTGTTGATAATAGAGCTCAGTGTCCCAGAGCTCAGTGTTCCTCAGGAACTGTGTTCTCTGTTTATACTGACTAGAGCTTGGTGTTCCTAAAGAACTGTGTCCTCTGTTAATACTGACTAGAGCTCAGTGTTCCTGAGGAACTGTGTTTTCTGTTGAAAATTACTAGAGCTCAGTGTTCCTGAGGAACTGTGTTTTCTGCTGAAAATTACTAGAGCTCAGTGTTCCTGAGGAACTGTGTTTTCTGTTGAAAATTACTAGACCTCAGTGTTCCTGAGGAACTGTGTTCTCTGTTGAAAATTACTAGAGCACAGTGTTCCTGAGGAACTGTGTTTTCTGTTGAAAATTACTAGAGCTCAGTGTTCCTGAGGAACTGTGTTCTCTGTTAAATTACTAGAGCTCAGTGTTCCTGAGGAACTGTGTTCTCTGTTAATAATGACTAGAGCTCAGTGTTCCTGAGGAACTGTGTTCTCTGTTAATAATGACTAGAGCTCAGTGTTCCTGAGGAACTGTGTTCTCTGCTCTTTGCGAGGCTGAATGGCCCTTTATTGTCCCTCAGTCTTCATTGCAGCATCAGCATGGAATGTCCTTCTTCCTCTCCATCATGCTCTTGCATAGAAAATGTCGTTCAGTTTTCCTCTCCTTGTCTCGCTCCATTTTCCCACGTCTCTTTCTTTACGGACAATATTAAATTTAATTTTGGATACAGGGCTTCGCTGAGTCTGTGTGGAAGAGAGTTAAGACAGAGAAAACCCTGTCTGCCACTCTTTCTCTCCAACACACACCCGTGCATGCACGCAAATACACTTACAAAAATGCCGTGAAGGGAAAAAAAAAGATGTCACCGGCCACACAACGAAGCTCTTCTTTTCTGGTGTCTGTGAACTTGCTTTGAGAATAATCCTTAGTGTTTTGTTGTTGAAGACAGTGCCTTTGGAGTGGGTTCAGTTGAAGTTAATTAACGTATAGAAATACAGCCTATTTTTTTGGTCACGTACTGTACATATATTGTATATACAAATTATTATAGAAATCTAGAAATGTTAACATAAGGACTTTTTTTTCTGCACTACAGTGTTTTCAGAATTTGCACTGAAGCAGTGGTAGATAGTTTGTGCACCTTGTGTTCTTGTTCCTCTCTTGTTCCTTCCTTCCCCTGCCTTCCCTCTACCTGGCACTCGCTGATCATACTAATGAGCCCGGGCCACAGCTTAGGGTCACAGGTGACAACAATTATCGTATTTCACCCTATTAAAAATAGAACCTCTAAAATAGAAATCTCTACTGGGCTGGTCCATTCAGTCCCTCTCACCAGTGCCAGGGAAGGGATGTGAAAGATTTACACAAAATAAGTCAATGGATGATTAAATATATTTCTCATTGCAATATGAAAGACATGTATTTCTTCTTTCATTATTTATGAGCTGTTAAGCTCATGTGGTTAGATGTTGAATTGGCTTCTGCAACCTGAGGTTGTAATAATGACGGCTCAAGGTTAGCTTGAGGTTAATAAAGGCATAGATCTGGGGAACGTTATAAAAAATTGCTAAAGCTTTGAATATTGCTAACGCACTGTGGTCTGTAAATGTGAAATATAAGAAGTTTGGGACTGCCAAGACTCTTCTTAAAACTGGTCGCCTGGCCCAAACTAAGTAACTAGACAAGACGTACCTTGATCAGGGTGGTGACCAAGAACCCAATGGCCATTCTAAAAGAGCTTCAGAGTTTCTCTGTCCTTCTGGCAGGTTCTCCCATCTTTGCAATCTTCTATGCTGGACTTCATCAAGCAAGCCTTTATGGTAGATAGATAGAAGCCATTTCTGAGTAAAAGGCACAAGACATTCCACCTCAAGGGCTTTGAGAACACAAGGAAAGATTCTCTGGTCTGATGAGACCAAAATACAAACTATTCGGACTGAATGCCAAGCAGAACGTCTAGGAAAAACAAGATACCGGTAATCACCAGGCTAATACCATCCCTACGATGAAGCATGGTGGTGGGAGCATCATGCTATGGGGATGCTTCTCAGAGACAGTTCCTCCTCTGATCTGACAGAGCTTCATGGGATCTATAAGGAGGAATGAAAGAAACTGCCCAAATCTAGGTGTGCATAGCTGCCCAAATCTAATAGAGGCAAACCCAAGAAGATTCATAGCTGAGAACGCTGCCAAATGGGCTTCTGCAAAGTACTGAATAAAGGGTCTGAACACTTTTGTACATAAGATATTTCTGTTTTTCATTTTAATAAATTAGCACAAATGTATAAAAACTTGTTTTCGTGTTATCATTATGAGGTATTGTGTGTAGATTGAGAGCAAAAATAGATTTAGTAAATTATTAATTTAGTCTATAACAAAACAAAATCTGATTACTTTCCAAAGGCATTATATATTATCTCAAATGCCTGAGCGATGACTAACCTAGGCCCTTATTATATAAATACTTTTGTGAGGAAGTTGCACCTCATGTGAAAAGCACAATATTGTTTCATGTTATCTTTTTCTTAATTTTTTCAAGAACATTTCATACATTCACTGAATAAACATTGGTGGGATTTTATTACAATGGCAATTTCTTTATTTAGGTATTCACAGCAGATTTTGTTTTTTATAACTTTTTCTTTAGTCATCCTTTTGACTAAATATCAATGTCTAGAAGTACATGTTCAGATCTCATTCTGTATTTGTCTATTCTCAACATTCATACTCACATTCTCTCACAGAGAACATAGTTTCCAGAGAACTAATTCTACAACAGTCACTGTTGACAAACTGTAGCGTAACCTACGGTATCTGTGAGCATTGCCCTGTTGCTGCACTGATGAACGTGATCTCAGCACGTGCAAATGCTCCGGTAAGCTCCCGAAAAAGTGGGGTCCACTCTGATAGTCAATGATCTTTCCCTTTACAGATGGCTGCATTGCAGAGTCCATTCTATGGGGACAAGATGAATCTGCTGTCTCTGTGCCAGAAGATTGAGCAGTGCGACTACCCTCCACTACCACCTGACCATTACTCTGAGAAGGTAAGAGCCCAGAATAGGGCCGGCCAGAGCTTTTCCAGTGCCCTAGGTGAGGTTTGTTTGGGGGGCACCCCAGCTCTTTGAAAATACTGTCCCTCTTGACGGTGGAGAGAATCTTTTTAGTCAATTTCCTACAACTAAACACGTTTTGCCATGGGGCAATGATCGAATTATGCAGTTTTAAAGCATGTTCTCGGCAATTCAACATATTTTGCAGTGGAGAGGAATTCTGCTTCCCCATTTTCTTGATAACAATTTGCGGACCTGAAATTATTTTATTTCAAATGTTGATTTTAAATCATAGACTGGAGAGCTGCTGAATGCACCTTGCATGATTTAAACCTGCTCTTCTAAACTCTCTTATTCAGTTAAAGGTCTTATTCACTTAAATTCATGTTTTTCTGTTGTCTTTTGTTTTACTGCTGATTTCTAGGCCAGGACTCACTTGAAATAGAGACGAAAATCTCATTGTGATCTCTCTGGTTAAATAAAGGATGAATCAGAAGTTGCACTTCAGATAGCCAAGAAAGCCAAAGGCCTCAGTCGGAGCCCCTCTAAGCAACCATTGGCAGTTTGAGAGCACTTACGGAGACTGACTTAGATCCAACCACCATGACAGAAAAGGACCAAGGCAGATGAGCAGCGAGGTTCACAGCACTTTAAATGGGGCTATACGAAGCCTTGTACTAACTCATTTTACCGCAGTAACCTTCCACACATAGCACTGTCTGCCTTTTACTACCATGTCTATCCATCTCTGTTGCTTTTTCTCTCTGGTATAGCCCATCTGACTGTCTCCGTCCTTGTCTGTTAGAAAGTCTGTCGCTTCTCTTGCTGTTTTATCCAATTCTTTCTTTCCTTGTCTTGTTCTTTTAGAGTGCTGTCTCCCTCTACCAATCTTTCATTCAGTTCTTTTTCTCCTCCATCTTCTAGTTGCACCTGTCTCCCATTCACCTTGTCTCTCCATCTCTCTCTAACCTTGCTCTCTCTCCGCTAGTCTTGTTTTTTCGCTGAGTGAAGTGACAGCTCCATGTAAGCTGCTATGGCCATTTAAAGGTCAGGCTCGTGTCGCCACTCAAATCAGAGCACGGGGAACTGAGGAGCAGGACATTGTGTCACCAATGTGTTTTTTTTCTCCATCGCCTCTGATTGGCATTAGAGAGTTACTATTTTTTCAGAAACTGACAGAACACAGATCAGCGATCAGTGCTTTAGGCACTTCCTGCATCTGAAAAAAGAATTTGTTGTTTGCCAATTCACTGAAGCTTCTGCACGTGGTTTTAAAATGCCAACATGTCTTGTGATGAAATGTCAAATGTCAGAGGTCAGAATTCAAGCGTTCAGTCTTTGTGTAGTTTGGTTGCAGTTTAACCATCTGCGACCTACATTTCCTTGGTTAAAATGTTTTGATCTCGTTAAGAGACAGCAGAATCATCACCCTTATTAAAAGATCTTTCACATGTCCCATGTGTTAGAATCTTAACGGGCTAAAGGGTTTTGGGCGATAACGGCAAACTTGTGTCATCCACAGTTGCGAGACCTAGTCAGCATGTGTATCAACCCCGACCCGGACCAGCGCCCCGACATCGTGTTTGTTCTTCAGATCGCCAAACAGATGCATCTGTGGACCTCCAGCACTTGAGCCCCCCCCCACTCCCAGAACCACCCACTAACCGCCTCAGTCCTCCAAACGGACCCCCATCCCGACGACTGAATCTCGGATCCACTGCCGGCCTGCCTGGCTTGTTGTCACTGGGACCTGTTTGGCTAGCGTCTCAGAAATCAAGAAACTGAAAAGAGAGCGGAGCAACTTTGGCATGCCCTGGACTGAGCTGTTTTGTCTCTTTTTTTCTCCTTACCTTCAAATGAAGCCCTAAGCGCTTGCTCTGTCCCCGGTGGCCCGGGAAGATGCTTTGACGGCGGTCATTTGGACATTGTCTGTTTGGACTGTGTTGCAGTGATTCCGGCAAAGGAAGGCGACAGCGTTTTGCCTGGCCTCACAGAGGGTTCTCACATCAGATGGCTTTTTGTTTTTCACCGGGTAGGGGTTGCATTCCAAACCGATCCCCTGTCCAGTTCAGGTAAACCCTGCAGACTCACTATGCATTTTCTTCTAGAATTGATGACTTAGAAACCTCTTCCCGTGCCTTTTTAGTACACTTGACCTTGTGTTTAGAAATCGCTATTTTTTTTTTAATGCTTTAAATACCTCAGATCTGTACTTTGCATATCATTGTGTAATGTCATTTGTGATCCTAAGGTGGGATTTTGTTAAGCAGACTGTTTTGAAATGTACTATCTACATGCAAAGCATATTGGTGTCAACATTAGGTTCTCCCAGGTCACACACTCCGAGACATTACGAGTTGACGCTATACCGCGGAGGTGTGGGTTTGAGGTAGACATCTGGACTTGATGCGATGTCTCCCTTTTTAAGGACCTCAAATGGCATAACATGCCATAATTTTCCATTGCTAATTAGCCATATATACAATATAGAACGTTGCCAGGGCTTAGTAACATTTTTGATCTGATTTTTCCATTATGGTTTATTTGTTATTCGCAGAAAACTGCCGGGGGGATGTTTCTTATTGATAATTTTTATGCAGTTGCTTGACGCAATGCCATATTGTAATTGCGTTTATAGATCTTAAAAAAAATGCACAGTTGACTGTCTTCATTCAGAGAAGGGTTTGATTTTATACATGTAAAGAGATTTATTTACTGTGAAATGATTTACATCATGTAGTAACAGCCAGACCGTTGCAGTAGGGCTTAAAACATTTAGAAAATATTATGAAGCGAATTTGAGCAGGTACTATGTAATACCACAGCAGAAAGCCTGTATGAAGATCATAATAGTTATAGTGTCAAGTTATGTTTTTGTCTTGCCAGCAGAACGCGTAAATACACAGCTAGATAAGCGATTAAGTGAATGTTTACTAGTTTAGGAGACTGCAAGAAATCTCCATACTAATATTTCAGCAACTCCACCGTAGGTGCTTTAAAAATATTTAGAGCTTTTAACTACTGTATCCATTGTAATGATTTTACATTCAGAAGTATTGTGTGTAGGCTATTTTGTAATTGTACTTTCCTGGGATTTTTCAGGAACTTTGGTGGAAACATTTCCCTTTTGCATTTTGTAGTAGATAAGTTTTACCAAATTAAAGTGGAAAATATTGAGGTTTCGTACTGTTACATATGATCCACATTTAGATCCATTCTTGCCTGAAGTGTACCTGCATCATAAGACAGTATATACAATGTAAGCTGTCAAAATGGCAACTTTCCTTACAAGGGATGAAGTGCATTGTGCTATGGACTGGACAGCTGGCAATCAGACAGACATTCTCCATCACAATCCTGGAACAAAACTGACATGGCTTTTTACCACAGTAGACACACTTGCAAAACACCGTGGTCCAGACTTGGAAATTCACACTGCAGGATCAATTAATTCACCAGCACCTAAATTAATATCCTTAACTAATTTAAGGTTTTATAAAGAAAATAAGTTACATTTTCTGACAAATTTCAGCTTCACAACAATCAATCAGAGTATCATTCACCATCAGCTGAACAAATGTAAATTCTATCCAAGACACAAAACACTTTGAACACTTTAACAACTCAAACGTTTTATTGTAAACCACGGAAAAACCTGCCATCTTCCGTGAAGGAATAGAGGCCAGGTTGGGGAGGTAAGTTACCAGGACAACATCCGAACAACGTTACAATGAGACTTCAGGAAGTATCCATAGTTTGTACTGTCTCCTCTACCACCTCCAAATCCAACTTGGTCACGGCCTTCGTCAGAACCCCAGTCGTTCCTCGCTTGTACTTGTAATCACCGGTTCTGATTGGAAAAAGGAAAAATAAATTACAATTTTCCCCACCATAAAATACAAAATTTAAATTCCATACAGCAGAAAGTCTAATAAGAGAGCTGGTTCTTCAGTGTAAAATGGACATAAAACTAATGGCTTCCACAGGTCACGTGACTCTGGAGAATCCCACTTTTCTCACGACCACACCCCATCAGATGGCTTCGTTGGGTTTATGACAAAAAAAGGGGGCAAATTAGTCCTACTATGTGAAATTCAACACGAGCAGCTTTCGAGGACTGCAGAAGCACATCACACTTAGTGGGTTAAGTGGGCCGGTAGCCAAACAGTACTTAACATTTGCTATGACCCAATCCCAAATCGAGCCCTAAACTCTACGCACTCATGGAGGTCTGGGAGGCTAGAATGAAGTTTCACCATTATTCTTCAATCAGTCAAAACCTCTCTGCTACCCCCAAAAAGAGCAGGCTGTAGAGCGCAGGGCGTTCGGGGTCGATTGGGAATTGGGCCCAGGGTTAGTCTACAGCACACCACACAGACCCGCGTCTTTATTACTCACGGGCGGGGCAAGGCTTCAAGCTCATGCACACGTCTTCAAAGGAAAACAGGACATGGTGTCGGGTCATTTACAGTACCATTACTGACGATTCAACAGTTCAATGAATCAAACTGAAATACACATTCTTAAAGTAGAAATGTTTAGAATGTGTCATCCAAGTGTAAGCTAGGTGAATTGCAGCAACAATTGTTAACAGTTAATCCAACCCAACCCTCCCAGAAGTGTTTCACTTTCACTGTTGGTTGACCAGCTTCAAACGGCTGTGAAAAATAGATTGTTATATTGTAAAACATGCTTCACGATGATTTAGCTGGCACAATGAATTCCATACAGTATTCACGTGTAGAGAACGCACGGTGTACAGCTTTAGCAACCTGGAAAATACAGAGGGGTTAGCCTGCCCCTGCCGGCCTGTTATTCATTGATTTGCTAGAAGAGTTTGATGACCACGTCTCTCATTGACGCTGCTGAAAGAGAGCGAGGATGCATCTTTTTTGTTTGACAACCGAACCGGTCTGGCAATCCGTTACTGTGCTCATTTTGCAGAGAAACCCAGCAAGGCTTTGACCAAGAACACTGAACGGACAAGTAACCGGTCAAAATATTCAGACTGTTGATGGGCTGGGTGATGGGTAGGAGGGACCTTACCGGACACCCTTCTTGTTGGCCATGTCGTGGGGCCTCAGGTAGTCCACCTTGCCCTTGGTGATGACACAAAGGTCAATGTTGCTCCCGGAGCCCAGATCGTTGAAGATGCCGGCCGCGATAGCGTCCCGAACCAGCCGCTTCGCGTCTTCCTCCTGAGGAGAGAATTTTTTTATTTTTTATTACTGTAACCATCATCATCATGTTACATGTAATTTAACCTTCATTTTGACAATGAGTCAGCAGTTTACATCACATTTAGGTGACATTGTGTTTGGATCACCAGAAGCTTCTCATTCGTGTGGAATTAGACAAATCCAGTTGAGCTTTAATTAAAAATAGGTAATTCCCACTCGACAAAAGCCAAACGAAAAGCAAGGGCTCCCTCTATAGGCCACCGCTATTAACAGCAAGTCCTTTTTTAAATCCCGACCCCTCCCAATACAAAAAAATAAAATAAACTACCAGAGTATTCCTGCAGTAAAGCTAAATGCTAATTTCCAGCGTTCCTCTCCTCCTCTCCAGGTCCTGTGATAAATGCGTCCGTCATGTCATACAAGATAAATGGTCCTCCTCAGTTGGAGCGTTTTAACACAATGGCCAGCCGAGGAGCGCCAGTCCCGGGTGGGGCCTTCCACAGGGACTCTCCACGGTGGAGGCCAGGCCATCTGAGCTCCTCATCTAATATCTGGGAGGAAGAGCGCTCCCTAATTCACCCCAGCTCAGGCGAACAGTGTGGGCCGGGTGTGAGGAGTTCAGAGACCCATTCTGTAGTGAAAGACTAAGAGCGGTGTGGCGGCCCATTCTCGCACCCGTGTGTGTGTGTGTGTGTGTGTGTCTTACATCGGCTATGATCCCCCAGGTTGAAGAGGTGGGTCCTAGCCACAACCTTTCCCCTTGCTACCTCAGAAGTATTATAAACTGTACCTCTTTTTTTTGCAGTATACCAAGAAGGGAATTTACTTTCTTTCCACTTGATGTTGTATAGTTCCTCACCCTGAAAGAGGTCTATAGCCAAAAGAAGAAGTAAATCTGCTAGCAAAGAAAATCTATGGAATTGACTGTGGTTCCGGCTTTTATGGAACACATCTGGGTAATTCTTATGAAAAACAATTATAACAGTTCTCTAGCAAATTATTACATGACCATGATGCATCTGCCAAAAAAATAAACCTTTTGAAGACTAAGGGCCAGCACAGATTAAGCCTAGTCTAGGACAAAAAAAAATAAAAATCAAGTTCAATAGAAAACTCCATTGAGCATGTTTTTTTAGTCCTAGACTAGGCTTCATCTGTGTTGGCGAAACCAGCCCCAAGACTACTACAAAAATAATCTGAATTAAAGTCAACCATAATGTTGAATAAATAAAATGTTACATTACGTGAAGTTCACATTAAACTGTAAGATGAAGTTGTACAATGTCTGAACATCTCACTACCGTATCACAGGAACTAGAAAACTAACAACTTCAATCCGTTAATGCGTGAAGTGACATTCAACCATAGTACATCTAAAATAGGAGCCCTCAGAAGAGGTTATTTGTAAAATTACTTCTCACCCCATTACCCCATTTGGTCCTCTCATGAACACGTAAAAAAAAAAATACAATGTTATATTTAGTATTATTTTACAAATCTATTTTTTTAAATTTGATACTATAGTTGGCTGACTCAAGAGGGAAGTGAATAATTACACTTCAGGGTGTCAAATGTCAAGTTAGCGAGAAAGATCCATTTACACCACCCTCATTTGGAGTGAAAAATCTGCTTGATAACCATATTCAGGCTTGTACATTTAAACCTGCGCTAGTGTACTGTGCTATCCACAAGAAGCCATCGCTACTCTCCCCAGTCACAAAATAGAAATTTCTACCGTTGTTCAGTAAACCTTATGCTAATTTCACCCGCAATTTTACCCCCGCTAAGAGCATTTGGATAAACACACCATGGACAACTCTGCGGAAATAAAGCCATCCAGACATCCTAAAACAGGCAAAAATCCACGCAATATCCTTTAACATCAATGGCCATCAGAAACACTTTGCCCACCCCAGCAGTTTCAGTTGGTATGATGGGACTTGGTTCAGGTCAGCAGGCAGCCAACGAGTTATGGTTAGTGTCACAGAACACAAATGTTTTATTCAGTTAATATAAATAGAGACAATGAACTCATTCAACTGGATGACAAGAGATAGTGAGCGCGCGCGAGAGAGAGAGAGAGAGAAAGAATGAAGTGTGTGTGTTGGTCTGCCAGTTTCATCAATTATTCAGTATAGTTTGGAGAACACTTAATCCGCACAGCTGCTGTGTGTGTGTGTGTGTGTGTGTGTGTGTGTTCAGTGCAGAGCTGAGAGGCCCCGAGTCTCTAAAAGATGATTTATGGAGAGCGAGAGAGAGCACAAGAGAAAGACTGGACCCTATAGGGACCCAAAGAGTACCTGTAAAGTTACCCAGATGACTCTTGCAGCTGTAGGATGTTATACTATACCTCCAACATGTACATCTTTGGGTTGCACCAAGAATGTCCCCTGGATACTCAGAGAGACTCATCTCATGTGAGACACCGGTGATATCGAAACGCACACTTCAATGGGTAAATGAACACTTGAGACACGTTCCTTCCCCTGCAATCAGTGTGTGAACAACAGCGGCTCTTCCTCGTGCTCTACACTACAACACACCTCCCCATGGCGCCGACACACACCGTCTCAATATTTCAGAACCATATTAAATATGCCAAAAGACGACTGTGTTCAACATCTGCCGTGTTCTGGGTTTTGGCGACCCTGGGGGGGGGGGGGGCAGGTTTGATCTCTAATTGGGCCGTGTGCCAAATAAAAGCAGCAGTTTACTACACAGCTTCTCTAGAGACCCCCAACGCAAGCACGCACGCGGAAACTAACTGACAACAGGAGGAAGAGGACAAGTGCCGATGCACGTCTGTTTTGATTTAGGGAACGAAAGCTCCATTCACACAAACAGACCTACTCTTTATTTACCTACATTGGTCTTCTGATCGAACACGTCAGACCTCCTCACCTGAAGGCCTTTGTCAGAAGCGGTATCCTCCCAGGCCCAGCACCACGAGGGGGCAAGAGGGGGCTTAACCCCCTCAGTTGTATTTGCTGCCCCCCCCCATTTTAAGTTTTAGAAACCCTACAGTACCGAAAAATAGCCAAAAAAAAGCCAAAAAACAGATTAGCCCCCCTCGCCATTTTTAACAGCCCCCTGAGTTACTTCATCCTGGCACCGGGCCAGTATCCACCAGGGACCTCTGAACACAACACTGGTCACAACAGCTGAGATGGGGACCAATGGACTCTCACAGGTTCAAATAAAAGCCATACCCAAAGATTCCGTAGTCAGATATTAATCTCACCCCTTCAAGTATTTCAGACCCCTCACAAGGTGCTCTAACAGGTGACCCCAGCAGGCAACTACTTTAGAGTTGAAATAACTACTTCATATTTAAGCAATAAGTCTGAATCACAGGGTGCCTGGACACAGCACTTAGCTGTGGTATGTTGGCAATATACTACACCCCACCCCCATTGCTAACATAAACCAGTTACCAACAATTACAGCAATAGAAATTGTCATAGCCGTGGTATATTGTCAGATATATGACAACTATCAGCCAATCAGCATTCAGAATTTAAACTTTATGGCTCATGATTATATATAATCATGTCACGAATCATCTGAATGCAATGGTAGACCTCTCTCGTTGTTAACTAATTGGATAGTTATAGGCTATATTTCACATGCCTAAATTCTTAAGCACTAGGCTAATAACAAACGACAATCGTTTTGATTATCTCATCATGTTATTTCAATATGAACACAGGCATAATCAAAATTTAAAAATGTCCTGAAATTGGGCACACTTGTAAGCTGGAGAACTGAAAAGATCTGGGGTATCTCAACGTTATCTTAATAATGACAGACATTTCAAAAGGTTTCACGCAACATTATCAGCAGGAGACTTGAGGTCATAGTCAAAGCAATTTCTAGTATTGTCAGCTGGGAGGAGTCTTGATATAACAGCAAATGTCAACATCATACTTCAATGATTCAGTGCAGCATGCTAATCACATTACAAGCAAAAAACAGAAGCTGATGCTAGTCAGTGAACATGCCCAAAAAATGCCTTTTTGCAACAAACAAAATCAAGGCACTTTTGGACAATGTAAATGCCGTTGTTTATGTCACTAATAACATAATGCCTTCAGAGCGAACCTAAATAAACCAGCCCTACATTCCGGTGAAGGCTACAGTTTGTTCCCTATACCAATAATAAAATTACAAAAAATTTTTTTTTAAAAGAAAGTCATAACTGGTTCCAAAGACCACACCGTGTGAATGAATAAGGCAAATACTGATAAGAGTCAAGGGAAATACAATAAAAAGCTAACATCGTAACATTCACCACAGTGGTCTGAAGTCGGTAATGCCTTATACCGACTGGTTATTCTTCAGAATTTTAAACCCCATGTGGGGGGTTAAAGTGTCTCTCTACTGTGAGCAGACAGAAGTTTTAGTCTTAAAAACAGTTTTAACAGACAGGATCCCTGGGATCTAGGGATGCGTTGCGGACGTGAGCCCGGAGCTTCCAACGTTGTGAATAGATGATCCTGATTGGGCGGTGCATGTAAACAACACTGAAAGGAACCAATCAGCAAACAGTCAGATGTTCTTTACCGTTTAAAGACAGGTCAATAGCGAGCTGTAGTGTCACCTAGTACTGTATTCCCTCACACACCTGCTCTGGCACAGTTAATCGGGGCTATGCTGTCAGAGTCGGTCCCCAGTTGATTCCAGACAATAACACCCAGCTCATCGAGAGTTTTAAATGCCAATCACACAAACAAAAAAAAATTGATGACATATGACATCCAGGAAGTGATAAGCAATAGTAAGTTGTTTCTTGTCCAGGAGGGAAGAAGCATAGATGCCTGGAAGAAACAAATTTACACTTTCCTGGTGTGTCATAAGCCCTCCTCACCTCCACAGAGGAACAGAAGGCAGCTTCATAAATCAAATCTGAGAACCTGAAAACCTGGGTCATCAATCTTTCTGAATCCAGGGTCTGTACTGTCCTGCTCTCCGGGGGCTTGAGGAAGAAGCCTGAGTGGAACCATGACAGCTGGGTAGAGTACCAACCCCAGCTGGGAATGAGGGGGTGGAGCATGAAAGAAGTGAAGGAAAGAGGAGAGCAAGCTACACCCTGGTTGAAAATGGAAAAAGAGGGTTTTTAGTAGCACACACTTCCTGGTGTGTGTGTGATATAGACATCCCATTTCCTACAGAGGACCTGGTCCTCCACTGTCCATCTGATCCACCCTGAGCTCAAGCCAGTCATCTGATCCTGAGTACATCCCAACGGGTTGAGCCAAACATAGGAGGCCCCATCTGCAACATGTCAAGCTGCCGAGTTCAGGGCACCTCACTAACTCCTC
Organism: Esox masquinongy; assembly: GCA_016801175.1. NCBI lineage: Eukaryota > Metazoa > Chordata > Actinopteri > Esociformes > Esocidae > Esox > Esox masquinongy. Next base: position 41,284 of record JACXGI010006585.1, read on the forward strand.
CCCCCTGGCACTCACTAACCAGAAGACTGCTAACCCACTAACTCCTCCCCCCTGGCACTCACTAACCAGAAGACTGCTAACCCACTAACTCCTCCCCCCTGGCACTCACTAACCAGAAGACTGCTAACCCACTAACTCCTCCCCCCTGGCACTCACTAACCAGAAGACTGCTAACCCACTAACTCCTCCCCCCTGGCACTCACTAACCAGAAGACCGCTGACTCACTCCCCCCCCCCCCCTACACACACACACACAATCACGGCTTCT
>JACXGI010006586.1:0-41541 GCA_016801175.1 Esox masquinongy
CACACACACACACACACACACACACAGCCCTCAACTCGACAAATCTTGCACCTATTTTTTTGTAATCTATTAATGCTCAGTCTATTGTTTTTATGCTCAGTCCACTGTTCTTATTTGTTTTTATTTGTTTTATTCCTTTTGTATAATTTGTTGCACCAATGGACCAGAACAAATTCCTTGCTTGTTGTGAAACTTACTTGGCAATAAAACTCTTTCTGATTCTGATTGTGCACTTGAGTAGTGTTCATGTTGTTTAACTGGCTTCTTGATACACCTACTATAGAAAGAGAATAGATTATTTTGGTAAATGAGAAATACTCACTAACAGGAACGTAAACAAATTTGTGTATAAAATTTGTGAGAAATACGCCTTTTCTAAGTATGTAACATTTTTTATTTCATAGCCTGGAGCAACACTTAATATCCTGTGTTTTACTTTGTTCCGTTTATTTAAGTTTTTTGGTTGTTGCAAAAACCTTATTTGCAACACCTTTTAAAAAGTATTCAGACCCTTCACTTCCTTAACATTTTTCACTTCCTTCACTTTTTGTGTTATAGACTTAATTGATAATGAAATATACTCAATTAGTGTTCATTTTGGCAGCATTTTAGTCATTTTAGTTGTTTTCAATTTTATCAGCCTACTATAACTCTGGACAGTAAGTCTGCTGTAATTGGACAAGGATATCTGATTGTACACATGATGGAAGTAAGAGACAGCCTAAATATTAATTATTTCATAGACTAAAAAGACAGACTTTTACTCACATTTCAGTCATTTTCTATAAAAGAATGCATATTAAGGCTTTCTGCTACCTCTTACCTCCCATTATGTGCAGAACCAAAAACTACATTATAGGGCTAAGAAAAACTAAAATAGGTGACAAAATGATCACTTAACACTAAAACTGTGTGCCAATTCATTGAAAATTAAAACGGAGATTTCTAATATAAATATAAAAACAATGGAGTCCAAGAAATTCTCTGTCAACCTCCCAGATAGAATTGTGTTGAGATATATATCTAGGAAAGATTATGTAGCAATTGCTAAAGCATCAAAAGTTCCCAAGATTATGTTTGGAATCACCAAGAAGAACAACCATCTACACAACACACCATCAATCAGGCTTTTATGGTAGAGTGATTAGACAGAAGCCACTCCTGAGTAAAGGCATATATATACCATGCCACCTGAAGGATTCTTAGATCATGAGGACAAACATTCTCTGTTCTGATGAGACCAAAATGTAACTATTAGGTCTAAATGCCAAGCACTATGTTTGCAAAAACAAGGTACTGCTCATCGCCTGGTTAAAACCATCCATACAGTGAAGCATGGTGGTGGGAGCATCTTGCTACGGAGATTGCTAGGAGACTGGTCAGGATTTGAGGGGAGAATGAAAAAAGCCATTTAGAGTCTTCTGTGAAGAAAACCCGATCCAGGGCACACAGGACCTCTGAGTGGGTTGAAGATTCATCTTTCAGGAAGAAAATGACCCGAAGCACACAGCTAAGACAACACTGGAGTGGCTTTGGGACACATCTGTGAATGTCATTGAGCGGCCAAGACAAAACCTGGACATAAAACCCCAATGAACATCTGTCGGGTGACCTGAAGATCGCAGTTCACAAAAGCTACAACAAAAAAATGGGAGAAGGATCTACAACAAAAAATGGGAGAAGCTGCCCAAATCCAGGTATGCAAAGCTGTTTTGAGGCATACACAAGAACACTCAAAGTTGTGATTGCCAAAGATGCTTCTAAAAAGTATAGGGTCTCAAAACAGTAATGTACAGAAGATATTATGGTTTTTCATTTTCAATAAATTGGCACAAATTTCTAAAAGCGTGTTTTCACTTGGTCATTATTGGGTATTGTGTATAGACAGTTGAAAAAATATGTAATATAATACATTTAAAATTAAGTCTATAAAACAACAAAATGTGGAGAAAGTGAAGGGGCTTGAATACTTTCCAAACACCCTGTACTATGACTTGTGCAGACTAGTATGTTTTGGTGCACATTTATTACCATATGTATTTCCACTTGACTACAAAAAGAGCTGTTGAATTATTTTCAAACTCCATTTTCTGAAGGGTGAGATATAATGGTGAAAGTGAGAAAATTGTTTCACAAAAGACACTCATCACATAGACTCATGTTCAGAAACACTGTACACAAATGGTTTCCTCTTCCACTTCCAGCACTATCTATACAAATGTACGGAAATCCATGCTTTTATGGCATTTATCTAGTTGTTTAATGACTATAAACATAGAGGTCAGTTGAATAAGGCTCATTTACCTTGGACCTGTGTCTGGTACACCACAAAGTACTCGTCATTTCCACAGCTCTCAAACTCCTCGCCATGGCAGCGGTGCAAGCACATGTCCTCCTCCTCCATCTCATGGAGGGTGAAGTGACGGGTGGGGTAACCACAGAAACACATGTCTCCAGCTAGGATTGCTAGGGGTAGCTCCTGGACCACAGAAAGGAAGAAAGAGAGGGATGTTACAGGGTGGAATATATATTGTCTGTGCATAATGACAGACGCACGCACGCACACACGCACACACGCACACACGCACACACGCACACACGCACACACACAGTCACTCCCTCTCAGTATCAAGCAAACAGACATCAGAATCTCAGCATCACTAAATTACTTCTCCCTCACCTTCTCTGTGCACATGTCCACACACTTCTCCACTGACATGTTCTGGATGACAGCGCTGATGGGCAGGGCCATGGTGACATTGTCAGGCCTGTGGAAGCACCCCTTAAAAATGGCACTACCATCTGTATCAGAGACAAACACAACAGACAAAACACAGTTCAGTAGATTAGTTTCAATCATTAACCCGTTTTTACGTGTTCAGACTGAACACTGCGTCCTGCTTAAGCCCTATCAACTACCCCCCCCCCCCTCGTCCTAGCTAGGAACCTAACATAGAGTATGAGGCCCTGTCCCAATGGCGTGCCTTGAGCCATGCCCTGAGCAATAATCGTCACATCGGGGACAGCCTTCTTTTAGCCCCAAGGTGTCGCTAGGGGCTACAACACAGCACAAAAGTCCAGCAATTCTGCAGAACAACAAACAACAGAGAAGTGCAACAGTCTGTGTGGGTTATGCACCAAGAGAGGGGAGAATGAGCACTGGTACAGTATACAGAGCAGGACACAACAGCCGATGTGTTGGAGACCTGGAGGAGTTAATGTATGAGGATTTAAATGGTAAACTGGTAAAGATTTACTTTGACCACATTTCCATGCGACTCCATTAATTATCCATACATAAGCATTTCATGAACATATTATAACAACTCCCAACTGCATTCGTGTCATGCGATGAAGAAGATTCTTTTCATGTTTACTTTCTTTCTTATTCTCACCGAGGTCAATGGGGCATTAAATTGCCCACAGGACAAAATACTCACTGTAAATTATACACATCAAATTGTATTGTTGACGTATAACTTTGCATAGTTGATACGTAACTATATCAACTATATTAACTATATTAACTATATTGATAACTTTGTCATATAAAAGCCCTCAACAGCCCTCACCTACATCATAATTAAATTGGTCCTAATGGTCTGTAACTCACACATTAATTGTCTTTGTGTGATACTATGCGATAGGACCATATTGGTAGTAAATAGAGGTAGCATATCTACCATAGCTACTCTCTCTTTTCTTTGAATACAGCAATTCTGTCAGTAAGCCAGCATCTATCTCCTTTCTTATGGATGCCCTGAAGCCAACACCAAAAATTGCCATTTGAATGACTCAGTATCTTTTTTGAACAACCAATTGTGTAGTAGAACTACTTTCTGTCGCACTCATTGTGTCACAGTTGTGTCTAGTGAACGCCTCCTGGATCTATGTCCTCCTGGCTCTATGTCCTCCTGGATCTATGTCCAGACTCTGTCCTCCTGGCTCTATTTCCTCCAGGCTCTATGTCCTCCTGGCTCTATGTCCTCTATGTCCTGGTGTGAAAGGACTATTGTCATTGTATTTAACAAATTACCACATTATGTGCAATGAAGATGATTATTTGCCTAATGAAAGTCTAACCCCATAAAGCCCAGCATCCCAGTTCATTCATTCCACATTTTCTGTTGTGAATTATTTGATAACTCCAAACTGAAATGGAATCCAACTAATTGAACTAACATTGGTTTAATTATTTGTTAAATAATTACAGCACTAATCAATATTAGTCACTGATTCTCAAAAGTGTTAATATTTCGTACATTTTCTTGCACTTGTTTTAGCCCACTCACGCCAGGTGCTTTATTCACAATTGGATGTGTATAATGTTTTAGAAAAAGACAAAAAACAAAATGTTAACTAATAAAGCTTTAGGCGGAGCCCAAAAGTGGCTTCCGAGGAAGTCACTTCCTCGTAATACAGTGGCATCATAGCAACCAATCCTGGGCGCGACATACTAAAACTAGGTTTGGCATGGGTCAGTGCAATTTGGCTTAGTACTGACCAGGGTGGACAGGTGGTTGTCATGCTGCACTCTAGCAACTCCCTGTGGTAGGTCAGGCACCTGCAAAGCTCTTTCATAATTGTTGGCTGGGGAATGTGTTCCCCTCAAGAGTGTGTGTATTAGCGAAAACATCCTGGTTGGGAGAGCAGTATGACAACAATCAGAACAGCTTGGCAAGATGTGCTTGGAGAAACATGTCCCACACCATTTTGCTCATGGAGAGATGGCCATAAACACAAATTGGACATCATGAAAATTGGGAGGGTAGACAATTTGGGTAGTATTTGGGTAAAGAAAAGCTGTTTGAATTGGAAGATCTCATGTAGAAAGTGAATGTATAGAAAAATATTTTCTATTTCTTAGTATAATATTATTAATATTTACTAATAAAATACTATAACCATCCAACCGTAAAATAATACCTGGGTTTGAATTGAAGAGGACAGTCCATAGTCTAAGCATAGGCTGAAGGACCTCAAAGATCTAAAAAGATTCTCTATGTAGAATACACTCTCTCAATTCAGATATTTTCTGCCAGTAACTTGGTTTCTCTCTACCCCCTCTCATCCTCTTTTCGTCTTCCTCTATCTTCACCTCCCACTGTCTCTAAGACATACTTTCCTTATTTGGTAATAAAATGTTTTATTTGTGCTTCGTTGGCATGTGCGTCACTGTACTACACATCACACCAAAGCCCTGAGAAAATCAGTACAACCTTGCTGTTGGTATTTAGTCTGTGCGTCTGGTAATATCATACATGATTGGGAACGGAGGAGAGGTAGAAAATTGTCTCTTAAATCTGAAACTGTAATAACAATCTGTAATCTGATAATAACAGCCTACAGTCCAGAGGACAGCAGAGGAAACAACTCTGTCCTGTTCGTTTTCTATTGGAAAGCATGCAGCATGGTTGGTGTCACATGACTTCTGCAGTCAGGGTCAGAAGTGTCAGGCCAAGCTGAAATAGTTATACTCAGCAACTGGAATGTAAGCAGACAGCAAAACAGGAGAAATGACAACAATCACATGACAGTGTTGTTATTGGAATCCTAAATATAAAAGTGTGGAGATTTTTACCTGTGCAATACACATCCATAGACTGTGGCTACAGTATATGGTTATTGTTAAGATTAAATTAGATTAGATTCAACTTCATTGTCATTGAAGAACAAGTACTAGTACAGTACAACGGAATGCAGTTAGAATCTAACCAGAAGTGCCAACAGAAGATTGCAGAAAATTTACAAGTAAACAATTAAGAACAATGTATGTTATAGGTGGGATGTATAAATGTGCAACCCACCTATAACATAAATTGTTCTTAATTAAGGTATCTAGCAGTAGAGGTAGGAGAGGAGGAAGGGGTGGAGAGGAAAAGAGAACCTTCTGTTCCACAGCAGCCTAGGGCATTTTCATGTCCTCTCACAGGGTTACAAGGAAAAATAGACAACAGCATCTAGCTTATATAAACACATCACAGTGACTCCATCCTACAGAATTCACATTTTTTCTCTCTGTATCTGAATATTTCTGTCTCACTCACAATAACTCTATTTTTCTCTCTATCTTACACACTCTCTCTCCACAATCCACATTCTTTCTCTCTGTCTATCTGCCTGTCTCTATCTCCGAATTCAATTTAAATTTGGAGGGCTGTATAGGCATCAGAATGTTGCTTATATTGCCAAAGAAATTGGAAAATAAGACAAAGTAAAACAATCGGAATATTCTAGGTAACTATTCACAACTTTCAAACAAATAAAGGCATCTTAAATGTTATATTATAAGCCATGTCCAGTGTTAAAAGAGGCCATGTCCAGTGTTAAAAGAAATCTACAAATATTTACAAGAATGACTGACAAGTGAAAAGAAATAAAGAAACAAAACATTGGTCACATCTAAATTGTTGTTTGTGCTCAACTGGTTGTCCTTTTTTCCCGGCAACGGATCACTAATATTGCTGTTGTGATTGCACAAGGGGGTTTATCAGTATTAGATTTTTTTTATGCGTCTGTACGATCTGACAGAAATAGGTCTCAAACAGGGCAGGCTATGTATCAGCATAATTTTCAAAACATGGTTTGGCCTTATGGCCAAATGATGGCATTGAACTGTAATAGTACAACGCATCTATTGAGATAACATCTCTTTTCATGTTAATTAACCTTCAATACTTTTTGGTGCAAATTAGCCTATAATATGATGTATTGTAGGTCTCTGTTATTTTTAAAGAGAACAGTGCTTGGTTTGACTGCCTGGCTGCTCCTGTCGTTATCCCTCTGGTTGTCCCAGTGTGGGTTTACCATACCCCCTAGTAGAGGACCCACTGATGGGTGACTGAGACTCACAACGGCGCAGTGACTCCTGGCTGAGCTCCAGTCGATAGATGGACAGGCGATTGGCACCACCACACAGGTTTCCCTTGTCGCCCTTACACTCCATGTTGCATTCACTGTCAGAGGCGTTGGGGGCCTGGATCTTGTGGCCACAGTAGCACTCTGCCCCAAACTCTAGGCCTGAATAGAGGTAGCCCCTGTTGAAAGGAAATCAGGGTTTAACATGTTTATATATCTAAGTGGCTCTGGCTCGCAAAACAATTCTGAAATAAATATATCCTTAAACCAGGAAGTCCCTCAGGGCTACCGGGTGGGAAATGAACCTGTTGACATCCTCTCTCACAAACCACAGTTGGGAATGACCAGAGGGAAGTGATTTGTCATTTAAAAACTCAATTATGCATGTAAGTGTGAGATACATGTGACCCTCTCTATCAGTTGCTCTCTGCAGAGTCAGTCCACTAACAGGGTGAATGACTCATAGACAGTCCATTAAGTAACCAATAACCTCAGTCCCCCTCTCCAAGATGAAGACAGCTCCCTGGGGGTGGACAAGGTTACAACCAGAGTGCACCCATTATTACTGTACCAAGACACCAGTGCTTTTGATATTGTGGCATAACTGTGAATTTGATTTCTGTTTTTACTTAGTATATAATGATTGTCAGTTTCATATTTGTAAAGCAGATAAAACCACTTTAAGGGAATGTACATTTTCCAAGGTGATGTTGCTGAATGCACCCTTAGAAATAATAAGCTGGAATGTTCTATCCATCTAACACACAAGGGCAAACCTAGCAGTAACCCAGCAGTGGCATATGAACTATACATACAGAACTTGACTCCTGAGAGGCGACCAAAATAACACGTTATACTGTAGAGAATTCATATTGTCAAGTTAAGCACTAGATAGCTAGAGTAGTCACAGTGGTGTACTGCTCACACTCGCTGATATCTCTGCACAAGAGCAGCTTGCACTGGGAGGGGGAGTGAGGGGACAGAGAGTGAGACAGAGAGAGAGAAGTGGAGGAAAACATGCTCTCTGTTTCTCCCCTCTCCTCCCTCTCTCTACCAGTGTATGTATTCTCTTTCTGCCCTCCTCTCTGTCTTTCCTCGTCTGTGAGTCAGCGGTGAGTGTAATGGAATGCATCGGGCTGAGCTGTCCATGGGGATAGAGAGGGAGAGGAGGAGGCAAAGGATAACAGGAACAAGAGATGATGTAAAGAGAAGATGATAGGAGGAGAGAGAAAGGAAGAGAGAGAGATAGAGACTCAGGAGAGGTGTGGGTGTGAGAGTATGACAGCTGGCTCAAGGCCCAGCATTAATTAGATAGGACTAATTTCATCCTGCCAGACACGTTAATCTACTACACACTGATCCGGTACACAATGCTGACTTCTCACTCCCACCCCGCGGCTGTGTGGTGTGCGTATGCTATCCTGTCACAGTAATTTACTGTATAGTCACCAGTAACACACTGTACAATCTACAGTACAAACTGTAAATTGCATTGCAATGCAACTCCAAGGGCTGAACATAACAAGAAACCAGGCAAGGCTAGTTCAGCCGGCCCGGAATAGAAAGCGTTGCCCTCTCAAGATTCGATCCCGGGTCACCCACATGTAAGGCTGTGTCGTTAACCACTACACCACGGAACTGTACATTTGCCAGGTGTCAGTATAGCCTCTTGTCTCTATCCTGAACAAATCCTCTTTTGCCACTGGCCGTTTTAATAGTTACTTGGCCATTCGTGCATGACACTGATACAGTTAAACTGACTATCATTTCTTACTAAGTTTACCTCCACCACAAATAGCGGCTATGTATTGCGTTTGCCACTGGCCGTTTTAACAGCGTATTAGCCAGTAATAAGCTTTACCGGTATCTACTAACTTACTGGAATAGTCATAAGAATTGAGCAATTGCTAGCAAGTCTGCCAAAGCTATTTCATTTCATGACATAAGAATGTATTTTTTTCTTTCATGGCAAAACAACATACTTTTTTCTTTCATTCGTGAATGACATTTATACAATAACTGTCAATAAAGGCGACAATAACTAACTTTTTCATCAAGTGAAAAGACGGGAGAATCGTGGAACCTACCAGAAATAATTAATGAATGTCGTGGCTCTCAATATATTTGAACTTAGGTCTTCCACATGAGAGGCGTTGTCTTTAACCACTACGCCACGGCATTACACGTTTCAGCAGTCGCTAGACTCCATTGAGGATTGTGTTAAACTGACTAACGTTTCTTATTAAGTTTACCTCCACCATAGCGTCTATGAACTGTATTGTTTTTGCCACTGGCCGTTTTAACAGCTTATTAGCCAGTAATAGGCTTACTAGTATCTACTAACTTCCTAGGAAAAATCATAAGAATTGAGCATTTGCTAGCGAGACTGAAGATGAACTATTCCATGCCAGAAAAAGTCGCAATATAACCGTATACAGTTTCAGTTAAGGCTTCCTATAACGTAACTGCGTTGTTAAGCCAGCAACTATGTTTGTCTATCCTGACCCAAAACGCATGCACGGATGCGTACTTCGAAAATCCATCAGAAACAGACGCAATATAACCGTAAACTGTTTTATTTCAGGCTTACTATAATGTAGATACTAACGGTTTTAGCCAGCGAAGTTTTCGTCTATCTGGAATAATTCATAATGCGTACTTCACTTCACCTGCGAGGAGATACAAACTCGGGGCCTATACTGTAGTTCACAAGTCTGCTTCTCTAACCACTATGCTATTTAACAAGGGGTAGCCAGTTACTCACTCAGTAAGAGACATTCGCTCTTCTTAGCCAGCTCCGCTTATGCTGTCTAGCAAAAAGTGGAAATAAGAATAAGTGAAGAAAAATGTAAGGGTCCCTGACCCTTTTGTATTCTTAATTGACCTGTACCAAATAATCATCAATAAGCTCATTGGCCCTTTGGCACAAATATTCAGATTTCTAGTTTTCACATTTTGTTTGGGTTAGGCGTTACGTGTACCAAACACGTTAAGGTACCAGACAATGGTACCAAACATCATCAAAAAGCCCTTTGGTCTTTTAGCCAATATCCAGATTTATAGTTTTTACCTTGCTCTAGATAAAAGCCAGGCTAAAAAGGTGTGTTTTCAGTTTTCTTTTAAAGATATCCACACTCTCTGCCTCCATCAGGTGCTCTGGCAAGCCGTTTTGCAGGCTGGGGCCATAGCTGCTAAAAGCGGCCTTGCCGTGGGCCTTAGACCGGGCCCTAGGAATCACCAAGAGACAACTACCAGAGGACCTGAGAGATCTGGTGAGTACCTATCTTAAAACCATGTCAGATATGTAGTAGGGAGCAAGACCATTTAATGATCTATAGACCAATAATATAATCTTAAAATCAATTCTAAAACTAACAGGGAGTCAGTGCAGTGATTTTAAAATGAAAATGTGTGCTCTCCTTCTGATCAAACGAACAGCTGAATTTTGTATTCTGCAATTGATCTATGGCTTTTTTTGGCAGACCAGAAAGAAGAGCATTAGAATAGTTCAGTGCTCTCAGTACTGGCCTGGGAGAAAAAAGGATGCACTTTGGCAATATTTTTGAAATGATAAAAGGCAGATTTAGCCTTTCATCATTATAACTGTGGAAATTGATGCCATGTCTCCTGATGACACTGCCAAGGGGCAGCATATACAGACTGAAAAGTACTGGACTTGTGGTATGCCACAGTTGATGTCATAGTTCTTAGAGGATTGTTTGTCAAGGGCAACAAAGAATTCCTCTACCAGTGAGGTAAGACGTAAACCAGTTACGTGCAGTACCAGAGAGGCCAACACATTTATGTTGTCCATCTCTGAGAATATTGTGTCAAAAGCTGGGGGGGTCAACTTTTTCTCCAGGGCGTAAAGGGATCCCAGTACAGTGCAGGTGCGTGCTTCACTGAACTGAAGTCTTACAATCCTTACAGTATCTTGCTTGTTTAACGTAATGTCTGCAGTATGTAGATGATGATGAATCCAGTCCATTACACCAGCTCATGGGGCACGAACCACACAACAACCTTCGTAGTCAGGGGTCACCAACAAAGTATCCTAGAGCAAAACTGGCAGCAAGTTAGACCAACACCCACACTACAACAGCAGACCATAATTTCCGCTCAAACACAGACCCACACAAAAGACGCTGTCAACATGCCAAAGAGGTAGGCAGACATGTTACTACCACACAGCATCTAGGCCTTTGCCTGACTAACATTAAAGGCATAGACCACCCAATAATCTACATTTGTCAGCTGTTTCCTTACTTTTCACGGTAAGAAAACAGCTGACAAATGCGGCAGATTTTTGGGTGGTTTATGCCTTTAAGATGTAGCTAGGTTTATGTATTAGTCTTCAAAGTAGCTTAATGCAAAGGATTCTACCAAAATTTACTACTGAGATTTGGGTTGACTCTCCTGGGCTGAAATGCCATGCAATTGGTACACAGTGAGTCAGAAAACATGCGAATGACGGGACATCAACAGATTTGACAGAAGTAACGGCCATTTTTTGCCGAGCATAACCAATGGAAAACTCAGGACCACATTAGCAATTTTCTATTGTTACATTTCTATGCAGTTTAAGACAGAATAAATGACTTTTAAATGTTCCAACTTTTGCCGGGAATTTGCAGTACGTCACTAATTTGTCTTTTGCATGTCATTAACTAACCATTAATTAACCATTAATTAATGGTAAATATATTGCAATATTTACGATTACAGGTAAGAATGATATATAAATGTTTTGACCCCCCCCGGCCTGTTGTTTTTACCTCTTTTTGGGGGTGGCCAAATCTTAATTAGGTGGGTCAAACCCCCTCAATCCCCCCCGTAATTCAAACCCTGAATTCTAAGGTATCACTTCTTAGCTGATCAATACCATGCCTGATGGTGGTTATCCTATCCCTGGAGTATGCAGCAGACTCTTCACATCTAAAAATGATCACTGGAGTCTAAGGGGACAGGGTTAATCAGACGGTCAATTGTTGAGAAGTACTTAAAAGACTACTTAGCGGTTGTTCTTATTATCTTTGACCAGTTTGGAGATTAGAGCTTTCTTCATTTTCTCTCTGCTACACGACACGTCTCTTTAATTTAGTAATTTCCTCATTTTTCCAGGGGGGTCTCGGTTTAGGGTTGGCCATTTTTTGTTTGATAGGGGCAACAATGTCAATAGTTATCCTTAGTTTGGTAGTTAGGCGATATACCAGATCAGCAAATGAGGAGAATAACTACTGGTATACATTCTAAACAGGCTAGAAATATATGAAGCAACCTCAGGATTAAGACATCATTTTTTAAGAAGGTGTACTGTGCAGACTATAACCGAAAAGAATACACAACAATGATCAGACCACCATATCAACAATCGAGGATACTTCAAAAGTAAGTCCATGTGTAATCACCAGATCTAAGGTGTGACCGTGGCTATGGGTGTGACCGTGGCCATATCAGTCAGAATATTTTGGAATCTGACTTGTTATCCACATGTAGGTTAAAGTCTCCTATGATAATACTTTTGTGATGATTACTGTGGATAATAGATAAGAATTCTGCAAAATCGTCTAGGAAAGGGGGTAATTTCTTGGGAGGCATGTATAATGGTATAATGTATAATGGCACGATGCTCAAATTAACAAAAGTCTCCCAAAGATGTGTCCCTGCCGGCAAGCATGTCTGAGGGAATAGTTGCGGTCCCACCACACTTTTTCTCTTGTCTACAGGAGTGGAAGGAACTATAGTTTGGGGGAGGTCTCAGTAAGAGCGGCTGGTCTGTCTGTGCCAAGCCAGGTTTCGGTTAAAAATATACAGTCCAGTTTGCGCTCTGTAATTAGGTCATCAACAAGAAATGCCTTATTAGAAAGTGAACGTTGAACATTATAAAGTGCAATACTCAATGTCTCTGGGCTGTTCTTCAAGGCTGGCTGTTGTAGACAGGGATATAGAGACCAGAATAGAAACGTTCACAGAGCGATAGGAAAAGGATTTATTTGTTCTAAATCCAGTCATAACGTCATTGCTGTCGACCGGTGGGATGGTGAAGAGCTGTGTTGCATGGGGGGGGGGGTCATCTAATTCTGGCTGGGGGGAGACTCAGCATTTGCGGCTGGGAGGGTGGGTCCATTGCTGCTGTCCTTTCAGGTGTTGGCAGACAGCTGGACGAGACTGCTATTACTGTCGGGTGGTCAGCCAATAGGAAGTTTTTCACTAATGATATTGACCACCGCATCAGGAAGACAAAAGTCTTGCAGACAAATGCATAAATCTAAAATTATTATACTAAGTATTTTAGTATAATAACAAAATGTGGTACATTGCAAACGGTGTGAATGGATATGCAAGAACGTTAATATCCATCAAAAGGTGGCAACAAAACAGCACATGTGCGTGTCTCTTGAAATGTTTGATTCAGTGTAATGATTTGTCAAACACGCCCAGGGATGTGATTCTCACTAACCCATGAGATGTCTCAGACACCACTGGCATGATTTTGATTAAACTCGGATGAATAGTAATGAGTTTTGTCATGGATATCTGGCCTTTACAAAATAACACTAATCAGCCCAGGTGGCGGTACATCATTCTATGGGGGACAAATTGTTATAACTGTTGCCTTGTTACATTTGTATAATTTGAGGGGCTGATGGCATTACAAGCAGAAGGATTTGCACAGGTTTGAATCTCAATGATGCTACATAAATATTGTGTTTTTCAAGTTAAAAGTGTTATTATTTATTTATTTAACATTTATTTAACCAGGGAATAACCACTGAGACCCAGAGTCTCTTTAGTCATTTGTATAATTTCACATTGCCTGTAAGAATGACTAGCACAGGCAAGTCTTATTAGATGTTACGATACCACAGAATCACCCTTAGAAATAAACGTGACTTAGACATGCAGAAGAAAAAACTGCAGAATAAGAAAAAGGAAATTCTAGTTCTACTCATTCAAAACCAAAGCCAAATTTTAGCAGAGAAAATAAAATAAGATTTATAGGACCTTTAAAGTTGAACAAACACATTATCACTGTCACATGATTGTCACAGAAACTGTGACAGAAAATATATGATTTGCAGTATGGCTCAGAAGTGATGGAGGTCATTACCAGTAATGAAATAAAAGGATATTTTAGGTGTGCCACAGAACTGTATGTCACATCAAGGTGTGCCACTGAGGAAAAATAGGTTGGGAACCACCATAGATTACAGTACCAGTAATAGTCCACTGCTCACTCTCACTAATGTCTGCATATGTATGAGCTGCCGTCTGTGGGAGGGGGAGGGGCTACCGCTTGGACTTCTTTGTTCTTCCTTCCTACCATTGACTTCGATGATGGCAACGTCAATCTTTTCATCACTGCGTGGGAGCATCTGCTAAAAAACTAAAATGTAAACATTTAATGTAGGAGCAGAGCAGGAAGGTTGACCATTTCTTGAAATTTGGCAACCCTTCTTTCAGGCCTGACGATAAACCACTAATAACAGGCTACTACAGTATATTAGGCTGTAAATTTAAATCAATAAGTAACTATAAGTAAAGATAACTATTTGTTTACAGTGCATAAGCACTTACATATATGTCCTACAAACATAATTTGTCTTTAGGATGTCCCCTGTATGCTGGACTGTCCTCTTTCAGTCAGTTACAGTAGTAACCATCAATTAGCTAAGGAGACAAAGCCAGGAGCACACCAGGGGACAATTGATTGCTTGTTGTGTGTTTGTACTGAATCATCAACTTTGTGAGTTTTTATATTCAGAGGCTTACCTTTCAGCACAGTTGTCCTGGCAACGGAAGACCGTCATTTTCTTGTAGTCAAAAAAGGACACTCCCCTGAGTGCTCTTTTAGCTGTGTCGTCAATATAGCAGCCAATGTACTTTGCTGTAAGTGAAAAACAACATTCACATAAATCAAATATGCACCATTCAAGCAGACCAAATACCACTACAGGAATCATACCAGGGAGAGTGGTGAGAATACCGTTTTGGGTTCCACATAAATAAAAATGTGTTTACCAAGTAATTTCATGGTTGTATTTCTAATGGTAATTATATATTAACATAGACAAGACACATTCTATATTTGACAGCCCAATGTTTTTAATCAACAATTCTATAGAGAATACAACTTTATTTTTTGTTCGCTAACATGAACACCTGAAATGTGTCTTTTGCAATGTTCTCAAACCCCCACCCACCCAGCATAACATGCTCTCCATCCAGGGACGATGCGGGTTATATTTATTTATAAAGAGACACAACCCCTTCTAGTGGCCTGCTATTGCAACGTCACTCAGTACACTTCCTCCATGACTTCTACATTAATAGGGAGAGAGGGCCTGTAAATGATTTTCTGCTGTGGGACTCGTTCACCCTTCCTACTCTCTCGTAAACAGCATGCTGAGCTAGACCAATCTATACCTACGCCTCCCGTCCCCTGGACTCTCCAAATGAGTTGTAAAATGCACATTTCATTTTAAAATGCCATATTACTGTAGTTGTAATAGTATAAAAGGGTCTTGAGCAGCAGCATGTGGTGCTCAGTAGGACATACGCAGTAATCTTTCTCACAGACAAAGCAGATTTAACATGATCCGTAATCTGCTTTACGATAAAGAAAATCTGTGATTTTGCTCAACTGAACTGCACTTCAACGAGGCTGACCTTCCACTTTTGTTTTTTGTGCTGAGTTTAAATGATATAATCAGATTAGCAGTTGTTCAAGTAAGCAAAGATATCTATTTAGCTCTGCTTTCCTGAGATTAATAAATAGTAAATGTATTTGTGATGTAAGCATAGTCGTGGGACTGGAAGATTAACAACAGACACAAACGCTGTATAAAAGAACACTGCCTGGACACCACAACCACACAGGCACTACACAGTTGTTTTCAGGGCCACCCATCACTGTCATTCAGGAGATCTGATGCTGATAGTTGACAGATAGTGGATCTTTTTCAAACAGCAGCTGTGTTTTTTCCGCATGATTTGCAAAACAAATCATAGGCATGTCAAATACAATCTGCCTCTAAATTTTAACGCCACTGTAGCCGAGCTTACTGCCTCCACTCTCAGCTCGTCCTATTATCATATAATCATGTTACATTGTACAGTTATGGTCTGGCCTCATGAGGAATGTAAACAGATAACATTAATCTGCACTGGGTAACAATGATGCCCTTGGTGGTATCTTCATTAAAACAGGGTGTAGGGAGAGGTGGTTGGGTACAGAGACTTTTTGCCTAATGTTGTTTGTGTGTGTGTGTGCGTGCGTATGTATACGTTTGAGTGTACGGTGGAGAGCGGGTTGGGCGTGGTTGCTTTTTAAGGGAATAGGGCAGGGACCTGAAGCGTGAGGAGGGGGTGGCGGTGTTAGTGGAGTACTATGGGACAGTAGATTTGGAGTTGAAGAGGAGCAACACTGCTTTTTAGGCGCTAATTGCTAGTTCAGCTAATAGTCTGTTGTGGTCATGTAAGGGTTACCAGTTCACAGAGAAAGATTAGGGTCAGAGAAAGACTCAATGGAAGAGGAACGGACCGAGTGAGGACATGGATCTAGACATTGGGGCATATTATCATCGGACTGAGGGACTTGCATCTGATGATCATAAAATATAAAACATTTACTAAATGAAGAATTTTTCTGTTTCTCTCAACCACAAATATGGAAAAGATTCATATGACTATACCAACAGAAAAAAAAAATTGTGACTATACCGAATGAAAACAGTCAGGTGACTGTACCAAATGAAAGTCACAAAAACTATCACTTCCACTCAGGAAGGACTTACATTGACTTGCTACTGTATATGTAGGTATTCTTGTACTGCGAAGGAAATAGATAGATACAAAAATAAATAGAAATTTCTTCTGTTGTCATCTGGTAAAACTCCATATATATTTGTTGATGTTAAGTATGGGGAATGAAAAGTCCAATGAAGGGGATAAAATAATTAGATATCAGGGAATCAGGGTGCTCACACCAGCCAGGTTACTGTACATCTCCATCAATTCACATGAGAGTCCCAAGCCAGCTCTTTTTGGGAAAGGTTAAAAGGTATGCACAGCAAAACCTGGGCTTTTACTGAATTTGATCAACATTTGAACTAAAGCAGGTGTAATTAGTATCACCAACGTACGAACAATCAAGTAAAGCCTTATCTGAAAATCCAATCATGTGACTTGAATCTGAATCGGTTTTGAGTTTGCTTGGAGGACATCACGTCACATTGTTGTCTCATTTCAATACATCCAATGATATGCTTTTTATATTTTCACTTCCTGCCCTAATTTGTCTGTGTACAGCCCATCACCTGTCATTCCAAGATTCAGCAAGCAACAGATCAGATAATAAGCTAAACAGTGCCCATAACATCTAGCATTTGTAGGGCACATTCTCAGACGACTGCTTTCAGAACGTAATGCAAAAACAGTTGCCACTGACAGTCCCAGTACGAATACCCGATAACAACCGACAGGTAGCTAGCTAGCCAATAACGTTAGAGATTGTCAAGATACTACAGTGAAAAGACTAGCTATATAATAGTTAAAAATATGTATAAAAATATGTGGTGTTTTTATGATTTTGATTGAAAATTGTGTGTAAATGTTGGTTAGCTACATGTACGATGGATCAGAATGAGAACTAAGAAACAAGAGTATTTCTAACACCATTCCCACACCATTCTGTTCAGTTAGTATGTTTCGAGGAGAGATTCTGGCTTTAGCAAAAGCTGTTTTTAACATACTTATTGCGCAGTAAGAAAAAAAAAACATCACGTAACTGCTTAATGATACTTCAGGATAATTTATTGAACTCAAGTGAAACTAAAATGGCTGTGCTTACGCTTTAATTGCCATGGACATGGTCCATATCGTCCATGACAATGAGCAGTGGAGGATTTTACCCAAGATTGGGGATCCTAATTAGAAAGCATTTGTTACAAGTATGAGCCCTGACAGGATTCACATTTTTACTTATTTTGCCTTGGTTAAAAGTCACTTCTCTGTGCCATATTGGTATCTGAAGATTCTTACGATGACCGCTATTAGCACCCCATAGAAAGAAACGAGTACTCTTCTCAATTGTCAATATTTGTAACGATTTGAGTCAACATATTTCTCTCTCTGAAAATCCTGCTTTCACAAATCCAACTGTGTGGCAGCCTATATAACACAGTCTCTGCAGTGAGCGGATATGACTAACCTAGCCCGGGCACCTGGGTAGTCGAGATTTACAGTCAAATTCATTTTGGAAATGGGCTCCTCCAGGAAGTGAGTATGGGCCTGATTGAAAGCCTACAAGAATGTCAAATGATGACCATGTGAAGAAATGAGTAGGATTCCATTTTAACCTGCAAAAGGGATTGCTTTTAGGGATAATCTATTATTTATTGGGACCCGCAGCTTTTCAAACTCTAGGAATCAATAAAGAAATATTTACACATTATCCTCCAAAAAAAGTTGCAAAATGGAAAGTATTCAGGCCCAGCATCAAAACATTTGTGTGTCCACTGGTGTATGCATAAATCTCAGACTCTATATTGGCCAAATTGTTGTGTTCCTGTCAAACCACAATGCAATTTTGATAACATACTGGCAGTTTTCAATATAATTAACATTGTCATGCAGCTCACATGTGGGTCATGTTAAATAGTGGTGTAGATGCCTATTGTTTTCTAGGAATTTGTTATGTTACTGTGATATACTCATGATTTTCCCATGTGCTGGGACTCTGGATTACCATCATCTCTGTTTTTGAAACAACAAAAGCAAGTGTGACAAGGTAAGAGCTGACTTCATGAGACACATTCTGTATGAAATCCAACTGACAGTTCCTCAGGGTGCCTACTTTAATATGGCAACCATGTACTTCTGGTATTTTATTTAACTAGCAGTGTCTCAACATAACTGTTGACTTACCTCGTCCATCATCCAGATCTTTGGCGTTGCGTCCTTTGAGTGCCCGGTTCCAGCTGCTTGTGTAGTCTCCTCCTCGGCCTTCCCAGTCATGGCTGTCCTTCCCAGCAGCCCTTTTCATCCAGGGAGGGCCATACCTACGTAGGGTGGGTCTGCGCGTCTCTTTGAACACCCTCCCATTCATCCGTGCCCCCTGTGCCACCCTGTTCCCCAACTGAGACGCCACCAGGGGGTCCCGTCCCCTATTAGCTCCTGCTGAATTGTCCCCTACGAAACCCGAGTGCAGGAACACGAGGCTCCCAGCTGTCAGGTAGAGGAGGATGAAGGAAAAGAAGCGCACTGGTTTCCTCCGGAAGTAGCGCTGGATCTTTAGCAGAGGTCTGGCCATGCTGGCTCCCCTTGCCACTCCGTTAAAACGCCCCAGGGACACACAAACATAAAGTAGCAGAGCAGGACCCTGAAAACTAAAGGTTCTATCACATAGGACAGTGAGTCAGAATAGGAAATTCAAATCCGGGTGGAAAAATAGATTATGTCTCAGGTTAAAAAAGGTGTATGTGTGTTTGTGTGTGTGTGTGTGTGTGTGTATGTGTGTATAGGATCTCTGGATGAGTTTTGTCCCCATGAAGGAGTGCCATCTGTGGTGTCGGAGAGCGCCTCCTGTGTGTGTGTCTCTCTACGTTCCCACTGAGAGGGCATCAAGAGGACAGAGCGCTGCCGGTGGGGCCATTGCAGGACAGGTGAGTGGATGAGACCAATGACCACGGCAGCAGCACCAATGCTTCCCACCACTCCAATGAGACACTTCCCCTGCTGTGCAGATGCAAGAAGCCTTGATTCAGTCTTCGAACTGAGACCCCCTGTCCATTCACTGTCGCAGTCTGTGAAGGAGGTTGTGACTTGCCACCTGAAAGTAGAACAAGCCACATTACTCCTTTCCGTGAGCTGCCAACACACCAGCTCCTCAACAACACTCAACTATAGACTGCCAGGAAGCCCCCAAAGTAAACAAACATGAAGAAATAAATAGCCTAAGCCAAACAAAGGAGAAGCACTGGCAAGTAGCAGGTGAAAGAGAAGCTTTGGGCTTAGTTGTTGTTGCCTTCGGTTCTTACTAAACACAGCTGTGGGTGGTCCTCTCTGTTCCAGCCTGCTCTGCTCTACAGACTTCATTATCTCTGCTGAATGAGGTCGGAAAGGGAACATTGGATGGGGAGGGGTAACAAGTACTCTGCAGCATTTCCACTGAAGCTGTTTTAGTTCATCAAGATGTCAGTAGGTAATTAAAAATGCCCAACAATACAGTCTAGCAATTAGTTAGTATACTCTACATCAGGGCTGCTCCATCCTGTTCATGGAGAGCTACCTCCCTGTAGGTTTTCTCTCCAACCCTAATTTTGCACACCTGATTCTAATAATGAGCTGGATGAAAAGTTAAGTCAGGTTAGTCACACCTGGGGTTGGATAGAAAACCTACCGGAGGGTAGATCTCCGGGGTAGATGGAGCAGCCTCTGCACTACATCATGGATGGTAGCGGAATTATGTATTACATCTGTCTTTTCTTTTTCTGTTTTAGTGGTCCCAGATCAGCATCTACATACATTCTTTCTATTCAGTGGACTAAAGTTAATGGGATTCAATTTATGACTAAACATTTTTTCATGTAGTAGAAAATCAAATTCAACAACTAGATCACCACCAGGGCAGTTGGTTGGCAGCAATGTAATGCAGGGGATTTTTGGGGATCGGATGGTAGGGTGCTGGAACATAATTCCAAAAATTATAAAAAGGAATTTAGGCACTGAATATTGCCCCAAAAACACTGTATTTGAAAATAACAATTTCATACGTTGAATACATTGTCACACATGCCCACGCTTCTTTTGTTTTTACTTAGGGGCTATTTTTGGGCCTACTTTGGCCCGTGGGCTGCCTGTTGACGACACCTACTGTGGAGGCTTTGTGCCTTTTCCCAGGTCTTTTCTATTTTTGTGAATAGCCCCTCTGTCATATCCTGTTCTGTCCAGGGCCACAGCAGCACCTGGCTGGGAGGGGATTCACACCGTGGGGGTAACAGAACACCATCAAGAGGGACATGGAATTTTCCAGAACCTCCATGGCAACAATCACCCCTGTACTTTGTTGTCTGGCTTAAGATAAGTCAACAAAGCAGTGTCACCTGAAACTGAATGTGATTTCCTTCACACTTTTTTTGTCCTAACCTTCTCTTCTTGACCATGGCATGCAGAAAAGATTTTGGGCCGCGGTTGTGAAGAAAGATGAAGGGCACGATTGGTAAATGGTGGCAGAATATTACAGTAAAAACTCACGCACAATTGTGCGCACACAGACAAGCATGCTTGCAATCACTCGTAATTATCCATAATCACACAAAATCACAATAAAAAAACACCAACATATCATCAGAAACATGTCATCCCCACAAATGATACACCACCTCCATGGGCCAATCAGTATAAATGAAAAGAAACATCATTCACCCAAAAGTATTCCAAATCTTTACCGTGGTGTATGAGATGGCCTATGAGTCCCTAACACTTCAATCCTTTTATTCTTGAATATGTTTTTCTATTTTCAACTCTGACTGATTTATACA
Source organism: Esox masquinongy (assembly GCA_016801175.1). NCBI lineage: Eukaryota > Metazoa > Chordata > Actinopteri > Esociformes > Esocidae > Esox > Esox masquinongy. The sequence continues at coordinate 21,402 of JACXGI010006586.1, forward strand.
TTTATGTGCGAGGCCAGGTACATGTCAAAGATTACTGATCAATTGTGGAAAGTTTGTTTAAGGTACTAATCTGACTAATAGTCTATGGAGTGATTTTTGTCTACAGATGCGGCAAATCAAGTTAAATGTTTTTCTTGAGAGAAGAGGAGCTGAATAATTGCTTTTGGTCAAAACAGGGTTCTTGCTCGACCTTGCAATGTATGCATTTTCAAAAGCTTGTCATAGTGCCGCCATCTGCTCAAGCTGTATACTTTTGGTAATGGAGGATCACTATGGCTAGTTATATAATTCCCTGAGGTTTTGGCAAAATTAGGCCTGTGGTGTCTAAGCTATTGTGTGTATTTTAAAAGGTAGAGATACTGTAGACTATGGGTCAAATGAGGTGAGGAGAGCAAATTTTCAAAGTTAACATTTTCAATTGCTTTTTATAGTGCCTCCAATAATCTGGAGACCAACAGTGTCATTTGAGAAATGTCAGATCTCTATGACAAGATGCTCCATTCACTCAAGTTTCATCAAAATTTGACCTGTTATAATCTGATCTTATTATCTGTTGTCATCAACAGTTATCTATGCATCATTGTAGGGGACTATACATTTGCATTTCTAATTAGTATGCTCAAATTACCATAGTAAGACTTAAATGAGACATTGAAACAAAGACAGGTTTCAGTTTTCAGTTCCTTTGACACTCTGTACGGGCAGAGAGTGAGAGTCATCCTTATGTTCTGTAACTGTCAGTTAGGGATCTGTGAATGCCATGAATGTACAATGTATTGCATAAAATTAACTAGGAGGCCTTTGCAGAAGAACAATCTGAAGCTTCTTAAATTGTATCCAGAAATTACAGACAAAAATGGGACCATTAGATTTTGTTGAGAACAGTGGAAAGGAGTTGTTGAGGAGGGTAGGGGAGGACAGGGGAGGGGAGCGGGTATGAACGAGAGTGGGTATTCAGCCAGCCAAGTCACAGCTGAGCCATCACTCAGACAGGACAGGCTCAAGCCCCCTGATTGGCCATTAATTCACATTCATATTAAATTAGCCAGCAAATATTTAATCAGAGTGGATTCTGGGGGGAGAAAAGTCAGAGTTAATCTTTGCCGGGCGGGCAGGCAGGCAGCTCATGCTGTGGGTCATGGCTCCACAGGACACTATAAATAAACTTCATATCTGCTCTGGGACTCATTGAGAACTAGGCACACGGCCATCCTGCAGCATGGCTTCAGTCCTCTCCCTCTGTGACACCTCACTTGGGGTACAGGTCTACTGCACACACAGTAGACATGGGCTCTGATTTGCCTTTGGCTTGGTTTGATAACTAAAAAGAGTGCAATGTGTAAAGTCAGAAAATCTGCTGTCTCTGCTCACCCTGTTTGTCATCAAGGGGAGAACCCCAAGGCCTGCTCCTAGGCTGCAGACCTTTCTCATAAACAACCTCAACAACATAGCTCAGGCAGTATGAAACTCTCATCCATTTATATGCAAATCACACAGTCTTACACTAAGATGGCCCTTCCCTGGACACTTTACAAATAAGCAGAGATGGAGACTCGGTCTTGCGGTCTTGGTCTCAAGACCACTCGAGACCACACAGACGTGGTCTTGGTCTCCAGGGTTTGGGTCTTGGTCTGTGTCTTGGTCTCCAGGGTTTGGGTCTTGGTCTGGGTCTTGGTTTCCAGGGTTTGGGTCTTGGTCTGTGTCTTGGTCTCCAGGGTTTGGGTCTTGGTGTGGGTCTCCAGGGTTTGGGTCTTGGTCTGGGTCTCCAGGGTTTGGGTCTTGGTCTGTGTCTTGGTCTCCAGGGTTTGGGTCTTGGTCTGGGTCTCCAGGGTTTGGGTCTTGGTCTGGGTCTTGGTCTCCAGGGTTTGGGTCTTGGTCTGGGTCTTGGTCTCCAGGGTTTGGGTCTTGGTCTGTGTCTTGGTCTCCAGGGTTTGGGTCTTGGTCTGGGTCTCCAGGGTTTGGGTCTTGGTTTGTGTCTCGGCCTCCAGTGTTGCGGTCTTGGTCTTAGTCACCTCTGTATAACGAGACCGATTTTTCATATAGGCTAGCTTTTCCCTTTGCTCACTTGTAGTACTGTATTCACACGTTTTCTATCATGCGTAGACCCTTTGCGCACCTGTAGTACTGTATTTGCATGTTTTCTATCATGCGTTGTTGAACTGCATGTTAACTGGCACCAAACAGGTCTGCAGCGTGATTTGATGTGATGGACACAAAACTTTTCATTGTGGCCAGAAACTTTACAGTACATGAAAATACCGTTTCCAGTTTTGACAGGTACCCACAGCCATTGATGTCAATACATATCCAGAACAAACCTGACTGAGCAAAGTTAAAGTCAATCACATAGCTTTTTTTCTTATTTCAGCCTTTGTACACTAATTTCAACCTAATAATTTCTGTTATAATCAGTAAAGTAATTTCATCTAGTAACGTATGTTTACTTCTTTAAACAATGCTATGCTGTGGCCTACAAAAAAAATCATTTATTTCCTTATATTATTTTCTCATTGTTTTATGTTTGGGAAACATTGGACAGTCTAAGGTCTCGGTCTCTGTCTTGGTCTTGTTTTTTTGTGTTCAAAGTGGTCTTGGTCTTGTAATGGTCTTGACCCGCTGGGTCTTGGTCTTGGTCTCCAAGGTTTGGGTCTTGGTCTGGGTCTCCAGGGTTGTGGTCTTGACTCCATCTCTGCAAATAAGCCAAAGATTGAAAGAGAATCAGATATAAAATCTGAAGCATCAGGGCATGATTTCCACACCCTGTGGGGAGAAGCCCAGTGGCCATTAAGTAGAAGCAGGATGAAATTGGCCTGACATTCTGGGCCAACATTCATTGTCATTCACTGTCATTGATGAAACAACTGGCCGGATGGGGCAGGAATAATCTGGAGGCCACAAAATCTACCAGTTACATTCCTGTGTCACTCGTCATTTTTAGTTTGCTGCAGCCAGTGGCTGGAACGAGCTGCAAATTAATTTCAGTCAGTCTCCATCACCACATAATGACTCAGTGACATTCTTACACCTGTAGCTGTTTCTCATGTTGTGCCTGTTCTTTGTCCCCGCCATGTTGTCTTTTGTACTTTTGTTATTTATCTTTTGTTCAAATTCAGCCTGGCTGGCTTTTGCATAGTTCCCAGTACCAAAAGTACCTGTGAACTGCAAGCTTTCCTTAAAGATCCTGCCATGGCTTAAAAGGTGTGAACCAACGTAAACAACACTGTTGGCCAGTTGTACCTCTTGCCTGTAACAGCGGGAGAGTGGAGAGAAGTGAAGGGTGAAGGGTAGGGAGGCGGCAGTAACAGGTGTTCACACAAGCTGCAGCCCAGACATGAGCTCCACACACAAACATGGAACCAAATCTACTGCAGTAGCCTTCAAAATGTAGCAAAATTTGTTGCTAGACACTTTACCAAAAATGGAGGGATCTGAATACTCTCTAAATCTGACAAACACTGAATGTACTGTAGCGGCCTGTGCATGGTAAGCCTTGAGCAATTCTTTCAACCGGCAGATTTTTTTCCACTAACAGATATGAGCCACAGAAATTGGATGTGACCCTGTACTAACTGCCAAAATGAATAGTTCTGAACAATTCCCAGAACATTTAATTTTCATGATTTTCTATTTACATGTAGTGGTGAGGTGGAGGCTTAAATTGGATAGAGAATTACCCTTTAAGTCAAGGTCAGATTGTTTTTACACACCTCTGCTACACATCACATTCCATGGCCGCCCACCAAATCAAATAGAATGGACAGTTTGTGCATTATATCATGCTTGAGTTCAAGGTCATAAGAAAAGTGGTATAAAAGTAAACAAAGTTGACAATCATAACTCAGGTCTGAATTGTCCCCAAAGAGAGGCATAGGCTGCTTAAATATTAAACTGTAAGGCACTTCATGGTTTCAGATGACAGTATACTGGACTTTTAAAGTAAGATTGCTGTTTAGGGCAGCAATAGAGCATTGTTTGAATTAGGGCTTAGTCATGTTTATGTAATTTGGCAACAGATGAAGATAATACAAACCATACAGAATTAATCTAATTTAAATTATTTGTTTTAATTATCTTTATTTGTACTTCTAGCGCTATTGGATTACTTTATATAAACCTTGTTTCTCCACTTAACTCTTTAAGAGGACAGTCCCGTGTTGTTTCCATCTATGGCTAAAAATTATGTTCTAATCCCAAGTTAATATACTGGGTGGACATTTCCTAATAATTACATTTTTCATCAGAGAAAAAGGATTATTATGATGTCCAGAATATCAATCACAGAAAATATTTCCCAAAAATATTTTGTTCCCATGGTCAAATAACTACAACATAAAACATATGGTTTGGTTTAGATACATATGTATCCAATTTCCATTGTTTTTTCTTTGCCAAAGGAACTCTATTCTGCTCCCAAATTCTTGGGAAACAGGGAGAGGCTCTTAAACAGTTAGACCAAAAGTGTTTAGGTAGTGTCGACCACAAGTGTGTTTAAATCTATTCCTCCCCTGGCTTGTGATGCATGGGCTTGGCTGTGACTGGTTTCCTCTCAAACATCAAGTTATGTGAAAATTGGTCATTTGGTACAACAGGAGTAGCATTTGAAGCGTTTTTCACATAATTAAAAATGGCAGAAATAATCCAGTACAGCCAAATTTATGGGTCCCAATAACAAAAATAATTTCCTTGTGAGGAGGGGGACCTGTGTGCCGATATACAAGACTCCAGGTAACATGGGACGGAAGCGTGGTGAACTTGCAAACCTGGCCACTTAAAGGCTTGTTCCAGCGCCATGGTTTTGCTTATGGCATGGTGTTTCATAAGAAGGTGTGGACCATGGGCCTTCACTGCGAGGCTAGTTTGGGCCTTTTGGTGCCATTTTTAAATATCCCGGGAGAATAATAATAATGAACCTGAACAAATACAACAGGATTTCACCAGTTTCACAGCTGAACTTCTAATTAACACTAACAGAGACCGGCTACAAGAGATTATTACAGCACTCTAGGATTTGAGCACAACCATCACCAAGAACAAGAGGGCATCAGGCGCACTGGCACCATCATGCAAGCGAGGAAATAGTGAGTGCCTCTGTGTTTACCTGTGTAATACCTGGGTATACCTGTGAGGCTGAGAACAAAATAGGCATATGAATCCATGTCCCTATCCTTGCTCATGGGACAGTAAATGAGTTGTAAGCACAGACGTACTGTCCTGTTCAACAACCACTGCACTCTCTTTCCGCTCTTTCTGCTCTGTTGTCTTCTTATGAATTCAGCCGGCTGCTGCTGCCCGTGTGCAACAGCCATAGCTGTCAAACCAAATCCCACTATAAACAACATTTCTTCCCCAGCGATAACAATGACATGTTTACATTAAAACTTGTGGTGAAAGTGCAGTGATTACAATTCCCAGCATCCAACTTTCATAGTGCTTTCAATCACTCTGACAGCAAGGGTGATGAGACTCCTTTTTTGTAATACAAGCACACACACCTGAGGAAATAAGCTGTGCTTAAAGGGCCATTCCACCCTGGGGGGTGTAACATGTTTGAAAGATTTGTAGGTCAGTGAGATTTTTTGAAAAATTTGAAAAATTCTAGTACACTAAGGTGGCCTGGTGTATTTGAATTTCCTGTTTTTTGTTAGTTTGTTTTATCCTCAGCAGATAGCAAGCTAGCTAATCAACTAAACACAATGCAGCACAACAGCTATCAGTTGGATTAATACTTTTTCAGGAGTGATCTCACATGGTGATATTGCTTCATACATGTTTGAACCAGATGAGGCTAATAAAGAGGATTTGAGAGAAAAATCGAAGCTCAACATATTCTAATCAAATCACCTAGCTACTTTCTCTTGCCAGTATCCTTGTTTGGTAAAACACATTCAAATACAGATGGAAGAATGTATTTACTAATTGGAAAACAACAGTTTTATCATGACCAAGACAGCAAATTAGTTAATTCTATTGACTTGCCTTACTTATTGCAAAACATTTTGCTATGGTAATTACCTTGCTAATTTTCTTGGTTTAGTTTAGAAGGTACAATATGTGGCTATCAGTCAATTACTCTAAAACGCGTACTGTTTGTAGATATGGCTACTGTCGTTAAAACAGCAAATTTACTACAAATTGGAAGAAGCTGTTTGCCTGTCATAATGAAATTACAACTAGAAAACATTATAAAGCTTGAAACTTAGCATAAGGTAAAACAGCACCACTGGTTGCCAAAGTCACATTCGTTATTGTTATGGGGGGTTAAAAGAAAGGAGCTTCCAGCATATTATAATTTTTTATATATAATGTGACTGTTACGAACCCCGTGGCTCTAGCAGTCTAGGGTGGATGGTACAGAGACCCGTAACATAAAACTCATGCAAAGTGGTATAGTGTACATGAACAGTGGGAACAAATGACACACAACCAAAGCTACCGCCAACCATAAAACATTTATTATAAACACACGGTAAAGGGGGTATGGAAAAAGGGCTGAGCTGGACCCAATAAATGAAATATAGTCAAACACCCCTAAACTGAACTTGCCTGCATCAAGAACCGCTTAGCTAACTATTAACCAATACAAAAGTACAGTGGGTGGTCCGCTCAGTTCTAACTAGTGTTTTTAGACAGTTTCCCTACGGGTTGTGTATGGCCAAGGGCGACTTGCTAAAAAACCCTTTTCCCAGGGACACAGGGACAAACAAAAACACAAAGGTTGAACAAGGACTAAACAGCACACAGCAAACAATTGACTAGACAACACCAAACAAAACACCACAGCAATGCATACTCACATGAAACAGGACAAAGTGAGATGCATGTGCTAAACTAAGTGATGCATGTATGAACAAAGTGTCTGTCTATCAAAAAGGGTATGTATCTCAAAAGTGTCTATGTGTGGTAAAGCAAAATAGTCTCTCTGGGAGAACCAACTGACTGGGTTTTTAAACCAGGGGTTGTGTGATGTGATTGGGTAATGGAAAAAGGAACAGGTGGTGCAATTAGGATGGGTGTCCACTGATTGGTCCACCTCAGCAGTCAGGCAATGCACTCATGACTGCCAGGTGGGAAACACCAACGAGCACAATCAGGAACATAAGAGACACCTGGGGAAACGGCAGAAGGGGAAAAACACAAACGCACATACAGGGTACCTGCATGCATAACAGTGCCTGAGAAAAATGAAACTGTGCACCATAGCAGCTTTTTCTGCTCTGGCAGTGGTACAGTGGCAGCCAGCACCCACACAGTGTCGGTCAAGTCTTATTGCCAACCATTTCAATTAGACCCATGTTTGATCCTAGTGTGTCAGCCTGCATCAGCGATTGGCTCAATTCTCAATACAATGAATTACTGGTAACCACTTAGAGGCTGTAGAAGCTCAACAATGAGACTAGGAGAATCTCCAGACCTTTTCTTCTCCTTTGTTCAATGGTCCTGTAAAGCTGACACAACACTTTCAAAACAGCTGGCATGGCCTTTCACGGGGTGCCCAAAGGAGGTTATCACTAGAGCAACTTTACAATCTATCAAACTATTTCATGGTGAAACACATGCAAACACTGTATTTTCCCTAGCAACTGGTGAAATTGTTTACTATATTTAATGACAGGATTCATTGAAACTCACTCACTTGGGGAAGGGCAATGTTTCACATTAGCTGTACTCACAACTCACAAACTGTCCAGAGGGAGCACTGAAATGAAGACAGTGAAAAGTAGTCAGAAAAGCCTACATCTTGAACACCAGTAATATATTGTGTATGTCTTGTATATTTAGCTAGCTGTTATCTAGTTATCCTATAAGCCAATCAAGAGCTGAAAACAACTCTATCTGCTATTACCTTGTGAACACTACAGGACTGAAATTACAAATATGCTTTAAAAGTGTGTTAAAACAATGATTTTCTTCGGAACAATGTATGGGCAATAAAAATCATTTCCATGAGTAAACTGCTGCTCATCCTTCCTTAGACTTCTAATTGGCCAGTTCAAGTTGCTCAGCAGGATTAGCATTTTTACAGTGTTAGATAGATATGTCTTTTAAGCTTTAGTTAGACGAGTATAGGGCAGGTCTGCACAGTTTTTGTTATGAGTGAACTCAATTTTACATTTTTAATATGAAGATTTGAGATTTAATGTGAGAGTTTCACTGGGCAGTTACATTAAACAGTGGCATTCAATGAAGTGGCAGATACCAATAATGCCCAAGCATTTGGCACAAAAAGGCTTCAACAGACCAATCACAGGATGGGGTTTTAGGTGAGCCATACAGTTTAAAGATTAGAAATTAAGCCCATGGATGGCAGGGGAAAGGTAATCCTTATAATACTCCACAGACCATTAAGCTCAATGGTGTCCTTCTTACAGTGAAAGAGGTAAATAAAAGCCTCTAAAATACTGTAATCCCATCCTATACTGTAATAACTGTCTCTGTGCAGTAGCCCCAGCTGACTGTGGTGTAACGGAGCAACTACATTGGTTCTGAGAAACATAATCAAATGAAAGCCATTAACCCTTTCCACCCATGTGCTTTTACTCTATCATTTCCACATTGGTCCCAGAAAACTTGCAATATGATAAAAACTGTCTAGAAATGGATGCCGTTTCCTTTGACTATGAAATGTGCTTAAGAGATTTGAAGTGCAATTTAGCAAATAAAAAAAATTAGACTGTGCACGGTCCACCTAAAAACCAGATTCAGCATTCTTTAATTTTACAGGACAAGTGTCACCCTGTCCTCATGTTCTCTTTGTTTTACATCCTACCCCATCATCTTTCCACCCACCCACACAGACAGACAGACCAGCACCCTGCCCTGTGGCCCTAGACTGAAATTTTAGAAACAATCAAGTGAATTGGCCCTCTCTGATGGCTCACTAAAAGAAGTAATTATGTGCAGTGCTTCTGAATGGGGAAGCTCTGTCAATGGGAGATCAAATGATGTCTTCCACTCACCAGCTTGAACAAAGAGATCATTCAAGACCCAGAGAATATCTGTATTTTTCCCCTGGAGGGAAACGTTTCTACTTGCTTCCAGTGTTCCCAAACGCAGAGAATGTCTTGGCTTTATTAAGAAATAACTCATAGCAACATTATTCTCAGAAATTCAGTCCACTGTGATCTAAAGAAGAGGTCTGTTGTGGTTCATAGTGGGTTTTGTCAATGGAAAGAAAGGGAGGGCAAGAAGACGAGAAGGATGTGTTGGGAAATGAGGGAAATCGCAGCAATATATGTCAGTGACATTTCCAATGTAAGTTAAAACACCCTTTAAAATCAGTCTGAACATCTGATTACATAACTGTACAAGTACCAAAGTACCAAACAAATAACTTGCTTTAAATTAGTTACATAATTTCCAAGCATTAAAGAAATCTAATTTAATTCAATCATAGTGTACACAGGCTTATACTGTACCTTACTGTACACAAACATTTTATACATGTGGGGACCATTAAACCAATTCACTATCCTATAACACAATCCCAACCCTAACCTCAATAACCTAACTTTATGCTTAAACAAAACCTAACCATAAACTTAACCCGTAATATCTAAATCTAAAAACGCACTAATGTTAACACTAACCCCAGTGGCACAGTACAGTATATCCTAAACTTAACCACAAAGTCGTAAATAGCCTAGCGTTTCTGGCCAAACCGGCGCCCTAGACGAGATCTTACTAGGCAACCGCCTAGTTTGCCTATGCCTAGAAACGCCCCTGGGGACAGGCTAAAAAATCCTTGTGGCAACTGGATGATCGGGTTTTACTATCTTTGTGGGGACCAGATCAAACACTGGATTATACCACAGCAACTCCGACATTGGAGTAATTTATTAACTTAAAAGAAGACTCTTTGTTTTTCCATACTCATACTAACCAAACAGGAAGCCACATCCCTGAGCTTGGCAGAGACGGGGAGCAGCTACTACTCTATCTCAGCTTTTACATTCCACCTTATCTTACATCAGGATTCCTGCCCTCTGATTTAGTACCAGGACAAATCTGCATCTTTTCCAGGAAATGTTGTTTGCATATTAACAGCACATCCATGCCTCTACCAAGAATGAAACAGGACATTTCACACTATAGCTCCTTTTTTACCTTGTGAGAAAGAGATGATCCTGCTATACTTATCGTTTTGCCGACTGGTGCATCCACCCACTACAACCTTATCTTCACTTCACTCAGCAAGCCAATCAGACAGCAGCACATTGACCCAATCTGTGCCTACTGCTATTTACCGAGTGGGTGTGAGAGAGAAAGTGAGAAAGTGAGAGAGAGGGACATGGTAGTGCATTCACATGCAGAACAATGTAATGCGTCAAAGACTAATAGAGCTTGTGTTTCTAAATTGTATTGTTTTAGTTTAGTCTTCAGTTAGTCCACATTGTCCGTTCTGATTTGTTCTTTTGAATGTAGATTTCAGACAATTACACAGAATGCACCTTTACTTCAAATGTTAACCATAATGACAAACTTCAGCAGGAGCAAAACCATTTTACCAGACCTGTGCACACCTGAGCTCACTGACTCCTATTAATCTCAAAATAGCAGCTGCATTTCTGGACAGAATAAATCACCTCTATCCTGTCCTGTCCATAGACATGTACTAACGCACACAAGCACTCACACACGGTGTTACAGTGAAAATGTCAAGATGCTGTCAGGAGCAGGCCTGGGCTGGATGACAGCTGGATCTGGAGTGTGTAACTGTTTCACCCAGTCTCCCCCACCACCACCAACACTCATCCAGTCTCCCCCACCACCACCACCAACACTCACCCAGAAGCTCCGTCACCCGCCTTGGGCAGAGCTGTCTCCTCCATTCAGAATCAACACCTACAGCTACAGGGAGCAGCACCAGTCTCAACATAGACGTGACAGCCGTTCCCATGACGCATGACATTGTATTACTTGACCCTTGCCTCATGAAGAGTAGGACACTTTAAACGCTGAAGCACTTCCTACGCAGCGTTAACATCCACGGTGCGTTTACTCCCTGTCTACATCAGGTTGGGTTGATTCCCGGTGCAGCATGTCATTTGTTTTCGATGAGTGTCTGCTAAATGGCACTACTGGAGAACTATTGTTTACTTTTAGGTGAAATATCCTATACTGTAATAACTGGCCCTGTGCAGTAGCCCACCTGACTGTGGTGTAATGGAGTTCCTACATTGGTTATGAGAAACATTTTCCGAGTATAATGTAAGGAAAGCCATTATCCCCTTCCACCCATGTATTTGTACTTTACAATTTCCACATTAAACAAAAAATGGATAATAGCTTTTCTTGGACTATGGGACATGCCTAAGAGCAGTGAAGTGCAATTAAGCAAATAAAAATTGGACTATGCAAGTTTCACCTAACATTTCCACAAAAGCCGATTCAGCGTTCTTTTCATTTCACAGTAAAAACACCCCACAATATGTGCTCTTGGGAGTTTAATGAAACCCAAAAGGCTCATGCACAATTGGCAGATATATAGTTTAATGATGCAGAAGAAAAAGGCCACTGGGATGAAAATCACACAGAGCTAAATTAATTCGAGTCATATTTGAAGATATTATGGTGTACATGAATCAACAACGAGCAGATATACTGGACTGCATTTAAACTTTTAAAATAGTCTTTCATTATGCACAGCTTTCATTATGTACACCTTTGTACATTTTTGAGTAAGCACAAGTCTAAAGTGCTCTTCATGGAAAACCTAAAGAGCTACATTATAATTTTGAGCTACAAGATGTCACAGTTTGACATCAGTTTTAACATTTGTACATTAAATCTAATCTTTTGATTGTAAAATATATGCAATGTGTTAAGGTTTGGGATAGGGTTCAAACAGAAAGAACTTGAGAGGTAAATTTAGGCATTAATCCGGACTGGTTAATGTAAGGATTTAAGGGATACTACAAAATTTTAAGAGGTTGTAGTCATAATTAGTGACACAATGTTGGGCAAAACAATTGTGAATTCTATACATTATGTGACAACACTGTAAAAAAATAGTCTGAGGTGAAGTGAAATTGATACACATTCAAAACATTATTGCAAGTAATTTCAATGATTTGTTAATTTACTTTTACCAAAGACGCTCACAAATAAATCCAACTCAATATTTTGCAAGTACATTTTTATAAGTAGTACTAAAGAAAGAAAATTTTGATTGCATTTACTCAATTGTTTTAATATTTTAAGTTATTTCAACAACTTTCCACTTAGACCTACTTTAGATGATTGTGGGTAGTTCACTTGTTGATATTAAGATAATTTAAGGTTTGGTTCAAAGAAAGTGGTGATGAATCCTGATGAATGGATATCAAAACTGTGAGAGTGGTTAAATGATCCTTTTAATGGCAGAGACTAATGCAGCACATTGTGATGCTTACTATTCAGCTTCGAGTTACTGTCGTATAACTGCATTACAAAGGCATTCAACCATACCTTCTGAAGGTGGTAAATGTTGTATATAACAATATGTTATACAAGGACAAGATTACCTTTTCTGGTGTAAATTAATGTAGAATTTATCAATGTAGATATTATGATTAATCGTTCAGTTAAAAGAAAACATTTTCATTGATCATTGATCATTTTAATATGATTAGTTCATGTCTATGATATGTACAATTTTTTTTTAAACCACATTCAAACAATGTATTCTAGCTAATCTATTCATAAAAAAAAAACTGGCGAAAATATCTTCTCAATGATACTGTCTGTAATTGTTATTTTATGTCGATTTTTTTAAATGTAATATAATCTTGTTTTGTTTTGATTATAAGTCACATGAACACATTATCAAAAAATTCATGCATATGTATAGCTTTCAGAATCCACCAGCAACAACCCAGCTTTGGAGTATTAGAATAAATAGTTCTCTGCATTTGAGAGAAGATGCCAATTGTAATGACAGTATCTGCTAGACTGTTCCACTTAATAGCAAGTGTTCCAAGGACAACCAGAGGAATTCTTTATTTTGTCTGTATACTGAGGCTCAAAACTGTTACAATTATTTATATGCAAAGGGAATGACATGTATCTGGACCAATCTGTATACATGATTGGTGTATCTGTAAATGCTGCTGCTGGACCACGACAAGCAGAGCATTCAAGCAGTGTAAAACAACTTATGTTGTGCCTTTTACAGGATGCTGTGCACCGAAATATTATTCATATTATTCCCTACCCTGCATCCCATTAATAACAACATGGTTGAAGCTCTTAAATTGTTGATATCCATTCAAAAACAGTAAAAATGTAGTCAACAGTGTCGTCTCTGAGTGATTTTCAAACTGAATCACTAGACAACACTGACACAAAGTCCAAATGGTAACACCATAAACATCACTAGTTAGAGACATCAGTTGGTGATTTTGAATTGGGCAATGTCACAACATCATTGACTTTTGATGATTAACAGCCATCATCATTGGTGATGACATAATAACGAAAATAAAAAGTAATTACACTTTAACTTGTTTCACACTGCCGGAGACTGACAGAACCTCAGTGCAGTGCATTGAGAGACGAACAAAGCAGTATGACAAAATAATCAATTCCCATATGTACAGTGTATTCATAAGTATTCAGACCCCTTCACTTCATAATACTTTGCTGAAGATAATCTTTTTGGGTATGACACACCTATATTTGGGGAGTTTTTCAAATTATTCTCGGCAGATCCTCTCAAGCTCTGTCAGATTGGATGGAGAACATTGCTGCACAGACATTTTCTGGACCCTCCAGAGGTGTTTAATCGGGTTCAAGTCCAGGCTCTGGCAGGGCCACCCAAGGACATTCACAGACTTATTCCAAAGCCACTCCTGCATTGTCTGGCTGTGTGTTTAGTGTTGTTCTCCTGTTGGAAGGTGAATCTTCTGAGTGCTCTGGAGCAGGCTCTCATCAAAGATCTGTCTGTACTTTGCTCCGTTTATCTTTCTCTCGATCCTGACATGTCTCCAAGTCCCTGTTAATGAAAACAACCCCACAGCATTATGCTGCCCCTGCCATGCTTCACCGTAGGGATGGCATTGGCCAGGTGATGAGCCTGGTTTCCTCCAGATGTGAATCTTGGCATTCAGGCCAAAGATTTTAATCTTGGTTTGATCAGACCAAAGAATTGTATTTTTCATGGTCTGAGAATCCTTTAGGTGTCTTTTGACACCTAAAGGACTCTCAGGTGTCAAAAGACACCTAAATGATGATTGTCCTTCTGGAAGGTTCTCCCATCTCCATACTGGAGCTCTGTCAGAGTGACCATGAAGTTCTTGGTCAACTCCCTGACCGAGCCAGGACATGACAATAAAATATATCTGAATTTTTTTTATGTAGGCTACAAGTGAATATGTCCCTACAAAATCATTCTACAGGGCTGAACAGAAAAATATAACTAGGCCTTTTATTAATATATGGTTAATATTGATATTACTAGTAATTATTTTGACTCAATTTACACTGTTTGTGGCCTTGATAGCAATATGCTAACCAACATTTCTTACTACAGTATGTTACACTGTGTCATTTTTAAATCCGACATGTTGTACATTCATGGTTTGGGAACAGGTCGTATCCAAACAAAAACCTGCCTAGCACTGGGATTGATCCAGTGATTCTTAGAGCCACATTTCACAGCTTATGGTATCCGCCATCCAAAGGTTCAACCTACCTTTTGGCAATAGCACTGTTATCTCTAGTGGCTGGTATTTAAAGTATGTCTAAATGTCCTGGGGATCTAAACTAATGTATATACTGTGTACAAATACTGTATTGAATCTGTTCTTACCTCAGATTTTGTGCATTAGAGACTTAGCAGACTGCAGAGGCTTTGCCATGAAACCTACGACACAAAGTTAACTGCAGTGGATTGCCTCTCTAGTACACAGGCAATTTAGGCTTTTAATATGTGCTCTGCAACAGTCAACAGTCATATCAGGATGTACTTTTTAGCTGGAAAGAGGGGATCTGGGCTTGGGTTAGAAGGTTCATGGGCATGCCTCCTCTTGTGGAACAGCCACTGATCCATGGCCTCTTCACACCAATCTAAGTGAAAAGGCCAAGTAATGCCAGCAGCCGGATATCATAATAGCCTCATCAATTAATGAGGGGCCACTGTTAGTTGATCAGTGCTGTTCTATTTCTAGAAAGACTGTTGTTTTCATTGTTCTTTCACTGGTCGTCACTTCGCTCAGAAAGGAAAATGTGTGTAGCGCTAACGGATTAATAATGAAAATGCGCTGAAATTTACTGCAACCTTCAAGTCAAGTCCTAGACTGAAAGTTAAGAATTTATATCCAAAAAGTACATTCCTGTTGCACAGCACAACTAATTTGTGAAATTCACAGATTCTCAGCAAACTGATGAAACAAAAGGAAAAGGTGCAGGCACTTTTCTCTCCAGGCAACAGAATGTCACGTAACATTAAATTGACAAAAAGGTCACCAGGGATTTATGGAGAGATTATGCATGTGCTATGTTTACAGTGAAGAGTGTTGTAATATATGGTTTAACATCCTGGGATACATATCTGTACTGCATCCACTCTCACAAAACAAAATGAATAAAATATGAAGTACACATAAACAATAACAAAACTGATGAAGAGGATGAGCGTGAGGATACGGGCGCAGAAAGCCAAGGGAGGAAATGTATGAGACTTTTCCCAGAGCCTTGAATGGTGAGAAGAGACTAAGAAAAACATAATAGGAATACATGCTTAATTCAGGAATTAAGTTGAGTAGACTTACCCCCATCGACTAGCTACATGCTGTAGAAGTAACAACATACAATGTCTGTCCTGGCCTCAGTCTAACCTTGCAAGAAGGCTTTAATGCATGTCCAGGTGACTGAGTAACAATGTTGCATCAGTCTTTCTCCTTGTCCCAACCTGGGCTCAAAACAAGGGACTGAACACATCAACATCAACCACAGAGTCATTGACCTTGTAGAGCAAAGGAATTAAGTACTTCGTGGTCTCCCCTAATATAGATATAATAAAGTTAAATATAGCTGAAATTATCCAAATTGGATCAATTTAAAGTTGATGTCATGTATTTCTTGTCAGCTTTTAGTATTTTATTGGCCTTTAAAGAACATCTGGGACTTTTACAATTAACAAAAAATGGCCTGGAGGTATAATATGTTGTTTACATGTGCATAAATCAATAACTACAATCACTATCATACCTCAGTTAGCCAAGAAAGTCCAAGTTTGAAGGCAGTTGGTTTTGATTACATGGGGCACAAACTGGCCCCATGTAATCAGACTGTTTTTGGCTCGACAGCACCACTTTTACAACCAGTGACCAAAGATCGCTGATTGCATCTTTAAATATGTGAAATACAACTTCTTAATTGGGGGCAGTAAAACAATTACAAAATGCAATTGAAACTCTACTGTTACACAAGCTAAATAGCTTGCCATTTACCACCCATTTCATTCACCCCTAGAGCCCAACTCAATGACAGCATCTTTGTAACAGTGTTTCTACTGTCCAACTCATTCAACCAACATGGGCTAAAACCAAGGACCCTCTCAAAACAGAACCATCATCCACAAATCCATCATTACCTACCGCTCCACAATACTTACAGCTCTTAAAGAGCGAGGAAAGCTACCAATTCAATTTCTTTTAGCGAGTGACATCATTGATTGAAATGCTACTAGCATGCACCGCTAACTAGCTTGCCATTTCACACTAGTTACAGCTGCATGGAGAAATGTTGCGTGATAAAGTCAGTGATGCACTAAGTGAGCTGAGTCAGAGCACATCTATAATAAAACTGCCACTGACACATGTTCAGTCAACGGAGTAAATTCAGTAGCTGACGGGAGCCGTCATGGCATGGGGTCTAGCTGCCAAGTGGCTGATACGATGCAATAGTGTGACACTTCCATACATCTCACGACACCTGTGGGACTTCACTGTTAGATGCAAAATGAACAGGCCGTGTAAACTGAACATGCTTAGCATGCTTACTCGTCCCTACCAGACTGGAAATTAGGCTAATCCTCAAGACATGCTTAGAGCCTTATCCAATTTGATGCTTCTAGAGCATGAGCCAACTCTTCATCTTAGAACAATGTGGAATAGTAACAGTGGCAGGTCTTATTGGAAATAGAGAGCTTAGCTACTGCATTGCATTACATTACAAAATCATAGTCATGAAGAGCATAAAACATATTGTCAGACAATATTAAGTTTACATGTACATCTACATCTACATGTAATTGTTCACAACAGTGTATCCCCAACTTCATTAGTAGCCGTTTAAACACTTATCCCATGATAACTACACAGTGGTAACAGGTCAGCTTTATGTAGTGACTCAGCCGGAAAAGTGGGATGCACCCTGTGATTTTGACAGTTACTTCACTTCACAGCATTCAGACAAATCTGCATGGCAGGTGTGACAGCCTAATTAGGGCACAGCCGGCTAAGAGTGGAGATCAGAAGCTGCTGCATGCCTCTCCTTGTACAGACAGACAGAAACAGACAAGAGACAGACAAATAGACAGGGAGAGAAAGAGACAGACAAACAGGTAGAGAGAGTGAGACAGATAGATAGATAGACCCACTAACAGGGGATCTCATCTTTAAACATTGCTTCATCATGGGAAAGAGCGTAGTGAGGAAAAGGCTCAGAAATGGGCTTTTGCTTCCCTTCCACCTGTCTTTTTCTTTACAGAGCTTTCTGAATATGGGTTTATATCTACTGTGTCAGTTAATGTCCTGCTGTCTATACTGTAGCCGGGAGGCATTACAGATTTACCATGATTCTATCCGTAACTAAGATTTAAATAGGTAAATTAGAGTATTGAGAATTGTGATTATTGGGGAGGTGATTCATATGTAATACTACAGACCATCACCATACTATAGTTAAATTATTCCACCAACAAGAGGAATATCTGTGTAAGGGCCTAAATCCATTAGGTAGAAACTACTTTAAATCAAAATATTAATGCTTGAATAAATTTCTTCACACATTTTCCAGTGCTAATCAGCCTAAGAAGGCATTATTTACTTTAATGTTGGAATTATTGCAGAATGGACTAGTTGTATATTTTATACATGAATGGGGCTTTGGCACAGCATTAGTACAACATAAATTTGAGAAAATCTGCCAGTAACTACTTCTCACTGCTCGAAGATGCACTTGTAAATGAAACCAGAGAATTAAAGTCTGTGTTTAAACAGGATGGAGGTAGGCAAGATGGCAACCCTTTTGGTAAACCAGGTACAGGCTCCAGTATTGTTAAGAAGACAAAGGCTTATTTGTGTTTCAGCAACAAAGCTCAAGAATGAACAAGAGGGCATCTTTACTGTAGCTCAGCAATTACAGTTGGCTGATGTTCTCATCCCTATTACTGGATGGATCTCAAGGTCAGCCATTTACTAAATAATGGACAATTATTTATCTCCTTACCCATCTACTTCTCTCTAATTTCCTGTCTCTCAACTCTCCTTCATTCCCTTCTCCGGCAATCTGACACACACACACAAACCCACTTCTTAATGTGGTGCCCTTTGAAACCCCAGGGCAGTTAAGTGTTGGTCATTCACACTGATGTGAGAGTCAGTCTGAAAGACACCATAAATGACGGATGGAGCTGGTGGAGAGAAGAGAGACTAAGGAGCCCCATCTGGGACTAGGTTCCAATGATCTATTTAAAATGATCTGAATGATATATTTAAAATGATCTGAAAAAAGTTAATAAATACATTTTATATACTTGAATGTTAATAAAACTACAAAACAGTGAATGTTAAATACCAATATAGATTCAGAAGTACAGTATTTAAATACAAATTTCTGCTTGGGTACACAACTACCACAAGCAGCAACAAAAACAACAAAGTAACAATTAGGTGCCAAGAATCCAGTTTGGGGATGTGCTCGTTGCACCACATTACAGTACAGTAAATAAACAAGCCTAAAAACAGAACTGTCCCTTTAGTGGATTCATTGTATTTTTCCACACAGACTCACAATGTAAAAACTATGACCTTTGCTAATGACGGCAATGATAACAAATCCGGTGCTTGCTTCTGTTACAGTGTTGACAGTGCCTGTCTCTCTGCCCTTTCCACGGTGTCCCGCAGTCATCCACTGTTATGCGTCTAACACAGCTGATCCATCATCCTCTGTCCTCGGTCGGCAGATACGACAGCTTATGGCCAGGCACATGCTGTTAGAAATGTTTACGATGTTCGTTTGGCATCGTACAGGGAAACTAAGTTGTGATTCACTGACAGCTGAAGTTAAGGAGTCTGAATACTTTCCACAGGCACAGATCCCCCCACCCCCCCACCCATCCACCACCATCGTCCATAAACCATATGATATTGAAGGAAGGGCACACTGAACAACATCCTCTTCCTCAGCAGGGCGCTGTTATCTGCATCTGCTGGAGGATGTCCAGCAGAGAAGCAGGTGTTACACTGAGTGGGTAGGTCTTTGTTCATATCCTTAAGGGAGAACAGGTGTTATACTGACTGGGTAGGTCTGTGTTCACATCCTTCAGAGAGAGCAGATGTTATACTGACTGGGTAGGTCTGGGTTCACATCCTTCAGAGAGAAGCAGATGTTACACTAAGTGGGTAGGTCTGTGTTCACATCCTTCAGAGAGAACAGGTGTTGTACTGACTGGGTAGGTCTGAGTTCACATCCTTCAGAGAGAAGCAGATGTTACACTGAGTGGGTAGGTCTGTGTTCACATCCTTCAGAGAGGGCAGATGTTACACTGACTGGGTAGGTCTGTGTTCAGATCCTTCAGAGAGAGCAGATGTGACACTGAGTGTGTAGGTCTGGGTTCACATCCTTCAGAGAGAAGCAGATGTTACACTGAGTGGGTAGGTCTGTGTTCACATCCTTCGGAGAGAACAGGTGTTATACTGACTGGGTAGGTCTGGGTTCACATCCTTCAGAGAGAAGCAGATGTTACACTGAGTGGGTAGGTCTGGGTTCACATCCTTCAGAGAGAGCAGATGTTACACTGAGTGGGTAGGCCTGTGTTCACGTCCTTCAGAGAGAGCAGATGTTACACTGAGTGGATAGGTCTGGGTTCACATCCTTCAGAGAGAAGCAGATGTTTCACTAAGTGGGTAGGTCTGTGTTCACATCCTTCAGAGAG